>BCIP01000035.1:40756-154557 GCA_001599995.1 Ambrosiozyma monospora | reverse complement strand
GACGAGGAAACGACCCTTATAGCGAACAAAATTAATTAGACTCTGTACGTGAATTAAAGCCAAGAATCCAGTCTTTCTTCTCCAACACAAAAACATCAAACTAGCCGAATCCTTATACCAGACACTACTCAAGCTCAAATCCAACAAACTGGACAACGACATCCATTTCATCTATTCCCATGACTCACCGATCATCATATTACAACTACTGAAATACAATATCAATTTTACATACGACACCTGCTTACAAAAATTGTTGGTCATTGAGATCAACCTCAAAGATAAGCCCGACTACCTTACATTCAAGAGTGAGGGTATCTCCGGATATGACTTCAAGACGTTGTACAACAAGATCTTTGGACCAACATATCCTGGTATTCTGAAAGATAATGATTTCTACTTGAGATACCCTGGAATCTCGTTCAAGTTCGATAGTATTAACAAGGTGATTGATGTTGAAGGCGATAACAATGATGTGATTCAGTTGCTTAATAACGCTAAGGGCGACGCCATTTGCTCTTCGATTACTTTGTTCAAGGGAAACAGTTGGTCAGAGGCATCAAATTTGATCAAAGAACAGTTGAACCAACCATTAGTCGATGGAAGGTTTTCTTTCTTTGAGTCTCCAGTGTTGAGTGATGCTTACTCTTCAGATTCAAGTGATATCCTCATGAAGGCAAAAGCGAATGCTATAATTAACGGACCTATCATTGTCAAGTACGCAGAGATCAGTTTGGCTCCAAAATTGATCAACTTGGTCTTTGGCAAGCATCCCACTGGTGAATCACATTTTCTCATTCAATTAGGACATACAAAAATGCAAGATGTGATCAAGGTGCTTGGTCCTCCTCAAGATTCTATCATCAAGACTAAAGAGTTCAAGATTGCCAATTCCAAAAAGAAAACTCTTGAATACTACAAAGTTCACAATCATTTCAAACACGGGTTAGACATAGTATATCGTTTGGATGTTAGCAACAATGGATCGAATGTCGTTGCCAAGGTGGTTATCCATAGCAATGCTATAAATTCTTTAGAATTCATGAAATACGAAAGATTGAATTTCATAGTCAATGGGTTTGGTACATCTGTGAGAGAATACTTGGATGCCAACTTAGTTGAAACATCAACTGGTGGTTTCACCCTGAAAGATGAAAGTGAATCAATTATCTCGAGAGAACACGAAACTGACCTAATTGGCAATTTCGAATCATTTACTTCCATCAAAGAGAAATTGAACATTGATACAGACTCAAACAAACCAATTTTCTTGGATCGTAAAGAATACGATTTGAATAATCCAAGTACTGGACAAGATTCAAGTAATGTGTTCGAGATGATCAATTATGAAGACGATTTCGATTCGGAGACCGACAGTAGCAAGCAATCAACATGTTCATCAACTATGAATGGGTCGGGCAATTTCGAAGAAGAAGAAAACTCGGATGAAAAGAATTGGGGTTTGAGCAATTTGTACGGTTATGCTGATAGATGCGTATTCGAAGTGTTGATCGATGGAGGCATTTTGAGCTCTCTTACTCTGTTTTGATATGAGCTGAATTATTAGAATCTTTTAGTCCACAAGAATAGGGCGTCCCCTTCATTTAATTTTGGTTTTTGATATTAATTGGTGTTTTGGTTTTTATTATATTGTCTTTGTTCCTTTTCAGTTGGTTAAATTTATTCAATTGGTTACTCATGACTGGTTTCATTTGGTTATACGCAAGCTCGAGTCTTGCCTCTTTTTACATTATATTTTGTTTTTAACAGTTCCTATGTTTCTTTGGTTGTCGATTTTTCTTTTACTATATCTTAAGTCGTCTATTTACTATTAAAAAAAAATATAAAATTTTCATTACAAATGCTATATACACAAGTTCTGACCCCTTCACAATCCCATATAACTTTCAATTGCCAAGTTTCTCTTGTATTCCTTGAGTTCTGGTATACCGAAATCCACCTCAATCAAATGAAGGTTTCTGTAAACCTTGGAGTAATTCTTATTCAAAACATGGATATCTTCATAGATGCACTCTTTGAACAAATCAAGTGACATAAAATAAGGTGAGCATAACTTCCATGCCTTAAAATACAAATCCAATCTACTCTTCAAATCCTCAACTTCAAAACACAAAGGAGCAGCAACCGTTGCTTTTCTAAAAGCCATCCATTCTTCATGTGAAACCATGTTTCTTCGTTGAGCAGACAACGTACTTCTGAAAACATCCAGGATCGCATCAGTTGACAAATTCACTGACCCGGCAGCTTCCAATAATGGACACCATGATGCTTTCTTGTTCGTTATTGGGATTCGTGTGGATGATACTATCTTCCATGCGTAATTGAACAGCTCGGTACTGTGCCATTGTGCTGCTCCGTATGTCAGTTGATCAATCACTGTGTTCACTATCGGTGATCCAGTTATCTTGTCTGCAAACCCTTTGAGTTTTTCGAATGCTTCAGGTGTATGTTTCTCATGTGCTTTGAAGAACACTTTGAGGAATGGAACATCCAGTCCACTGTAATCGTTGTCATATTTCGACTTATTGTAATCTCTTGTCAACGTCCAGAGTTTCTCAATCTTGGTGAAGTCATGCGAGTCTTCCCAAATGTTGTCTAGTAGGTTCCCGAGTGGTGGGAACTTGGATAGAAGTTGTTTCTCCACTATGGTCTCGATCAATTTCTCTGCTGTTGTTGTGTCTTTGATGTTGGGTAAGATATATGCGTATTGTACTTCAGATATCTTTTTATTATTGGCTGTTTGGTCATCCAACAACTTCTGTGCCTTCTCGTTCTCTTTTGCAAGATAACAAATGCTTGTCATGACATGCCAAGGACGGTTTTTCTTTTCCATTTTCACCAACACTTCATTATATAGTTTCCAAAGCACATCAAATTCAATCTCACTTGGATATGTCACATAAAGTGGCAACACAGTTGACACGACAAAAGGTTCCTCAAAAGCACCATCTAACAAACCTTGACTTTGTCCCTGTTGCCATAAATACATCGTTTCATAATCCAAACGGGGAAACTTTGTAAAGATCTGAAAAATGGAAAGCAAGTCAACTGAATCTATCTTTGAACTATCCAGCTGCTTATCCAACACTTTCTCCATAATCATTCTAGTCATAGCCAACACCCTAGAATTCGTAGCTGGATCAGTAGGCACCGTATCAGACACCTCCGTCACAATTTGCTTGAACATGGCTATCGTCTTTTTCAATCTGGATTGATCCAACTTGTCCAACTCAAGCAGACGGGAAAACAAACTTGAGTTTTCATTCACTGCTGAGAAGAACCGTTCGAGTTCTTTCTTGGATCGGGATTTATTTTGTGTGTGAAGGGACAGAAATTTATCGTATGCTGATAGTTCAATGTCTTTTTGAGGTAGGTTCATGAGAAAACCTTTCATTCCATCATCTGATTTCAAGTCTCCTAGAAGTTTCCCAAGTGGACTTTCCTTTGTAATTGGTGTTTTTTCTTGTGTTTGTGGTTGGGTTTTTGGTTGTTCAGGCTTCTGGCTTTGATGTCTAACTTGGAGAGCCGGTTGTGAGTTCACCGGTGTGGCACGTCGTCTTGACAAGCTCAAGACTCTTTGAGTTGATTTTCCTTTCACTATCTGTCTGATCATCTGAAGATTATGTAGTTGATGTTGTGTTAAATAAATATGTTGATCGTGTAATGAAGCCATAGCTAGAGTACGCTTGAGCATGTTAAGAATTTCTTCAATCCAATTCATTTTTCTCCAATGCGCACATCTCGATTCTCGGACTCTTCAGTGCTCATGGTTTCAACCGGTTAGTCTTTTACTAATCGACACAAAAGTTATCATCTTGTATGTTAAATGCTTTAAATTTATATGAAAAAATGGTATGTGTTAAAGTAAATGACGATGAAGTAAAAATTACGAAGCAAAATGTACAGTAAGCTATATAAAACAAACTTTTTCTCAAACGAGAAAAAACCTTTAGGATCTTCCACGTCTTTTTCTAGCACCTCTTTGTCTACCAGCTCTTTGCTGCTGTTGACCACCTCCATTTTGGAAGGAACCATACTTGAATTGGAAATGCTGGTTTCCTCCTCCACCACCACCACCACCAAACATATTACGTAGGAAATCTTCAGGGAACCCACCAGGGAAGCCATTGGCTTGCTGCTGGTACTGTTGTTGTCGTTGACCTGCCATTGGATCATTTGGATCTGTGCCGTATCTATCATACTCTGCTCTTTTCTCTGGGTCTGAAAGAACCTCATTGGCAGCGTTGATCTCAGCGACTTTATCTTCGATTTGTTCTTGAGTCAGCTTCGAGTTCTTCCGAAGCTTATCTGGGTGGTTTTCTCTCATTTGTTTGAGGAAAGCTTTCTTGATCTCGGGTTGAGTGGCATCTTTAGAAACACCCAAGATTTTGTAGTAGTCTTTCTTAGGATCAGCACGTTGTTGACGCTGTTGTTGTTGTTGTTGTTGCTGTTGACGTCTTTGTTGTTCGTATTGTCTCTGTCTTTCTTTTTGTTGCTGCTGTTGTTGACGACGTCTGTGTTGGTTGAGAATCTCTTCCACTTTTCCGTTGACCTCTTTCCATGACTTGGTTGCTTTGAAACTCTTAGGAGCTGATTCTAGTTTGTTATGTGCATCATTGATCTTTTTCTCTAGATACAACTTCTTGGCTTGATCGACTAGTTCTGATAAAAGTTGTCTTGCCTCCAATTTTTTAGCATTGAGCTTCAAATATCTCTTGTAGTATTTGTTATTCGTGAGATCTTTTTGCTCTTTTGGATTGGTTCTTCCCAACCAGATATATGATTCTTTAGCCAATGTGAAGATGTAATCCAAAGAGGTAGATTTTTCTAATATTTCATCTTCTTCAAACCCGAAATCCTTTAAAGCATCCATAGTCAATTGAATCAAAACGTTGAAATTGATTTCATTCTTACCCAACTTGAAACCAAGTAAATCTTGTTCATTGCTTCTTAATCTGAGTAAACTATCCTTGTCGAACAAAAAGCTTTGCAAGTTCTTCCAATCATCTTCAGTAGGTTCCAACTCACTAATTCTTTCTGGGTCGGCAAATATCTCACCATTATCATCTTTCACATTCAAATAGAGAAATGAGTAGAAAGTTGATACCTGTTTCACCGTCTTCATTCCTTTACTCAACTTAGCGGCGATCTTAGTGTACTTTCTGCAATCTTGAAAATCATTATCAATCTTCAAACAATTCTTCAACACTTTGGTACCAGTATTAATAGGTGAGTCTGTAGCTTCGCCAAAATATTGAAGTTTGAACAAATCAACAAAATGAGTTAGGTTCTGGTCACCATTGTTCAACAGATCAACATAAAGTTTGGACAAAGTCTCTAATTTCTCATTGTATGGTATATCCTTGATATTCTTTATGGAATCCAATTGTATTGATTTGGCATAGGCATCATATGGTGAAAGTTGTAATATCTTTTTGCTGACATCAACAGCCTCTGAGTATTGGTGCTGGGAATAGAATGTGCCCAATTCTTTTTTCAACAGTTGCAAAGCATTCAACTTATCGGTTATAACACTGACATTATCATGTGGTATTTTGTTCTCATTCTCTTTCAATTTGGATTCAATGTCATCCAATCTACCAGACTGGAAACACATATCAATGTATTTGTCAAAACATCCTTGATAAAAGAAATCGTTGTAGTTTATGCACGATTCGAAATCTTGTAATGCCTGTCTGTCCCTTTTCAAAGAATAATTGATGAGACCTTGTTTGAAATAAACGTTGGATATACTTCCATGCAAAGCACTTGAATTCAATCTGATCAAATCAGCCAAGATAGAGTTATAATCACTCAATATTTCAAGTGAAGAACCTTTCTGTGTGAATTCGACATCCAATGAAGCCAACTTGTCCAAAATGCTTGAAGAATCATGATCAGCTGCGAGAATGGGCCCCGACAATAAAAAGAGGGCTGGCCATGCAGTCCAGATGATATTTTTCATTCCTTGTGTCTTTGAGGATGGGTATGGTGTTCAATTATTAGGAAAGGAAGGAATTAATCAAGATCAGGGGAAAAGGGGGGGAAGGGGGGGCAACATGTACTTTTCCAACTATACTCCAAGCTGTTCTTTAGCACGGTGCCACGGAAGTCCCACCGAAAGTTGACACGTTCTTAGTGCGTGAGGATCTGATTTTGATGGTGAATTTGTTATAAGAGTAATTTGCCGTTTCGGTAATAGAGTTTTCTAGTATGTTTCTAGCGGTGCACGGATGTCCTTTTCTGCTTCCTTTTCTGCTCTTTGTCACTTTGTGTGGATCTTTAACACTTGAAGAAAGTACAGGAAGATGGTAAATGCAACCAACCTCCCTTTCCATATATCCGTTGGATTCTCCAAAAAGGAACTATACCAAGATGTTCTTTTTCTTCATGAAAATGTTTATTTCATTCTTTTCATTGTCCATCATCAACTACTGAATATTAAATGGAAGACTTCACTGAACTTTGCTCATCTCTTCCATTGGAACTTCGACATCTTGTCTTAGCACATACTGCTTGTCAATTGGACTTACAACATCATTTGGGTGACTATTTGCAAGTGTTGTCTTTCATAAGACCATATTCTGATTATGAAGCCGTTGTCAGAAATGGTCAATTGGAATTGGAATCTGATGTTGGTTATATGCGTTTCTCACTCTCTTCTTTGCGGTACGCCGATAATTATGAATATTCATTTGATTGTCAGAAAACTGCCATTTATGCTTATTTGAAACACTTTAGATGCTCAAGGTTGTACATATGTGATATCTCACCTCATGTTGATAGCAGAAGGATTAAGAAGATAGTCAAGATGGTTCATTCTTTGCAGGTACCACGAGAATTCATTATTGATTGCGTTGCTAGGGCCAAGGTTTGCTGTTTTTTCAAATATTCAACCGCCACTTCAATTTTGAATCTTCATGAAAGTATAGTTGGTAATTTCATCAATATCATCAGAACGCAATCACACTCAAGGTTAAACTACATCTCAGTCAGGCTGGTTGATAGGTTTGACAGTCTACACGACTTGAAAAAGTTGGTTAAATTTGTTGGTCATGTTAGACTTCTTTATGCTGGTTCTGCTCTGTTTTTAAATCAGCCCAAAGTTTTAACACTTCTAAGCAATCCCAACGTGTCTTTGAATATTGTTTCAGTTACTGGTCCCATTCATTGGAGTTTTTCTCAAACCTTTCCCAATCACAACATACGCAGGTTAACTATATCTGAAAAGAACGCGTTGGAGCATCTACCATATTTGAGAAAAGTTGAACAGTTGTGCATTAACATTCCTTCTTTATCATTTCTGAACTACTGCTTTGAGAACAAGTCATTGAGATATTTGTCAATTGTTGCTAGATGTATCGAAAGCTGTGATTTTAGTGGCTTGACACAGTTGGAGAACCTCATCATTGAAGGAAACTTGGACCTCTCTAGCTGGCAAACTGTACCTGATGATACTAAATGTGAATATAAACCATTTCCAAGCAGAATGATAAGACCAAGGTTGGTTTTAAGTAACTGAATCTCTTCAACATGAGGTCAAATTCAAAGTTCACACACAATATGGATTACGAGTTGTTTTTAGTGTATGTCGGTTCATTCAAAATTTAAGTGATCGAATATGATTGTATATTTTCTATAGAAGTACTCTTTCATTTAATAAAGCAGTTGTTGTAATTGGACTTTTAAATCTTGTAAATCCCAAATTAAAAACGCGTAATTACAGAACCGCTGGATGAGGTGTCGCGTGCTCACTGCTTGGCCTATTTTAGCCACAGAGTCCAAGAAGTACTTGAACTGGTTTTAAGCACATGCAAGTTCCAATTTGATGATTCTCTCTACCACCAAACCAAACACCAACAACTTCATATTCCAATGAGTTACGACGAGAACTGGAACTTACCACCAAGATTTGTTCCTCTTGCAGAAAGTTGCAACGTGAGCTTTGATCAACCCGCAAACCAACAAGCTGACTCCAAGGTCAAACAAGAACAAGACGATGGAAAATCACAATCACAGTCAACACCAATTTCCAACAACAACTACTTACTTGGTCTCACAAGCAACTCCAAAACATCCCCACATGTGCAATTGATCCTAACAAACTTCCAAGACCATTACCTCTGCATTTTGAAAACCAAAACCGAGTTGAAAGAACTGATCAAAGCGAGTATCGGTTCAGATGGCCCATCTATAGTGAATGATTTTTACCGAGCCATAACCAAAATCAACAAAACATTGATTGATCCACAAAACAGAAACAATATCAACAAGAAAGTAGAAGTGTCGATAGCTGAAGGTTTCCAAAACATCAAGTTACATTTGCCCGGAAACAGATTCACTTGGACTTTCCCACTTGTGCAAGTCACTGAATTACAAGACAAATTGACACTATCAACCAAATTAAACCAACTGTTGTTGAACTTCAGCATGATCCAATCTGACATCATCAGTTCCTCAGCTGCCGAGCTAATCAACAAGACGTCCATCAATAGGGCATTTCTGGAGAAACTGTTTGAAAATTGGGCCACTTTGCAAGGTATCCCCGAGGGTCAGCGTGGTGAGTTGGATGATAATGATTGGATGACGCACGAGTGCATACACAACATTCTTTCAGATGGGTTAGCGTGCTCTTTGTTTACCAAGTTGCCTGATATAGAGGCGAAGTTTTATGATTTGTACAGGAAACAAACCGATGATCAACTTGAGTCGTTGAAGTTGCAGACTGTGTTTTCTACTCAACGAAATTCAGAATGGGATATGATACAAAAGAGAGAGATGAATTCTAAAACTGCAGAAGTCGGTGAAACTGCTGGTGGTGTCAAGAGAGGAAGAGAAGTTAGTGTAGAAGCTGAAAAGGGGCCACGGGCTACTTCTCCTGTGAGTCCTTCTAAGGATGGGGCCACTGCTGAGAAGCAAGCCAGCTCAGACACAAAAACTAAGACGAAAGGAAAAAAGAAGAAAAGAAGAAGGATTAATATCTGTAATTAAATTATTTGATTATAGCGGTACACAAAAAAAGGGTATAAAAAGCAGAAAATGGCATAAATATGTAGAAAAAGTAGCAATGCAAAAAGGGGATATAAATGAAAAGAGAGAAAAAAAACGAACGGCATAAAATGGATAGCGAGATTAAGGAAAAGTAGCAACATAATGGTATCGAAACAGCTTGAAATGCAATGAATTTGAAGGGAAATTTAAACACAACGATCAACAGTTTTGTTCCAAGCCTCCAAAATCGTGTCTAAAGCATCGACCAACTTCTGATCTCTGTTTTTGTAAAGGGAATGAACAACGTCTCCCCAAAATTCCGTGAATTCTGTCAATTCATCGATGGACAACGGAGCTTGGGATAGCTTCTTGTGTAGAAAACGCTTGGATAACTGTTTCATTACACGGCTGGATCTTGGGAGATACTCACCGAACGCTGAGAAACGAAACTTATTTAGGACCATACAACAGTCTCTTAAGTCTATCAGATTGTCTGGGTCATAACCGATCATTTCATAATCGTCTCCAAATTCTTCTTTCAGAACAAAATCAACAGCCTCTATAACCAAAGTTTCAGCTTGTGTGTAAATCTCAAGACATGCTTGGTCAACCGATATTTCTTTAGGGATATTGATAGTACCTGGCGTGGTGCTTGGAGGAGTTGATGCAGTATCTACTTGGTTAAACTCGTCATCGATGTACTCGTTACCATCTGGATCTTCCAGAGTCATGGAGCTTGAAACATTGGACACAATTCCTGCACTTTGAGGAGGGCGAGGAGCCTGTGGATCTGAAACCATTGTGTGGGTGAAGTATGACGAAACCTCAGCCATCTCCACGTCATCTAAAAGATTTTCTCTAACCACTCTATCTTCAATGTTTGTGGCATTTTCTTTGACGATTGTGTCACAAATCAACTTTGCTGTCATTTGAGGTCTGTGAGAAATAGTTAACAACTCATTAGTCAATGCCTTCACAGATAGATTCTTGTCATTTGACATCAACACAACCATATGTCCAGGATTGTTCTTCTTGAAGTAAAGGCAACAATCTAAGATGGCATTATCAGCATTCACATTTTGATCAAATTTTTGTGTCAATTTCTGTCCTTTCACAATCGGATCACTGTTATGTAAAAATGCGTAACACCAATCAATAGCCATTATTGCACGCCTTTTAAGTGATTGAGAAGTGGAACACTTCAACCCATCCAATTCGCTGACAACGGTTATAGGAATGATAATCTGATAAACCTGCTTGTATCTTGTAGATAGTTTATGCAGATCATCCAATAAATGGAGATGACTTATGATAAAGTTGGTATCAATCACCAAAAAGATTGTTTTCGAATTGTCTGGCACATCGGCATACACTGGTGGTTCCTCCTTAGTGACATTATTCTTTCTCAGTGGGGCTTTTCTTCTAGCTTCTAAAACCATCTGGGTAATCAGGTCCACATTCTTGGATTCAATCAGAGCAGGCGATTCATTCTGACTTGATGGGTATGATGGGTAAGCAAATCCAAATGGACTATGCACAGAAGGCAGGTATGACGAATGAGACATTAGGATGAACCTGTTGGTGTTGGAGTTTTTGGAAGAGATTGTTCTCTGTTGATGGACCTCTCCTTCTGGTGTGTTCCCTAGTCGAAGAAGAGTCTTGTCTATGGGAATTGAGGTTTGAAGTGTGTTCCCTTTTCAGCTTTCCCGTTCCCATTCCCGTTCCCTTTCTCAACAGAATCAGATCGAATCAGATCGATGGATTTTCAAAATGGCAAATCTTGTTTTGATTTCGTGTGTGGTGCACGGGTGCGCTTACCCCAACCTAAACAATGCAACATCAGATCGAGTTCTTTTTACAGACCGAATGGGTTGGATATCCAAAGAATTTTAATCTTTAAGATATGCAGGAATATAGATTCAAAAAATTGCGTAGAAAAGTAGTATATATTAATTTGAAATCTAGGGGAGGCTAATATATCAAGAAGAAAAGTGAACAAAAGCTCCTCGTTAAGAATCAAGAGCATTTACTGATAATCACATCCCAAGATTTGGTGATCAGATCAATTGCCTCTTTCTGGTTCTTATCTCTGTTCATGTATAGACTCTTCAAAATTTCTGCCCAAAATTCTTTGAAGTCAATCAAGTCTTTCAGTGAAGAAGGTATTTGTGAAACTTTGTTCTTTTCTCTGTAATCGGATAATCTTGTCAAAGGAGAATCGTACTTCCCGGGAAAGTAATCACCAAATGCAGAAAAGCTGAACTTTCTCAACACGTCACAGCAGTCTCTTAAATTATTCACTTTGTCCGGTTCATATCCAACCATTTCATAATCATCTCCGAATTCATCTTTCAGCACATAATCTATTGCCTCTGGTGCTAAAGATTCAACTTGTGTGTATACCACTTGACATGATTGGTCAACTATGTTAACTTCTACAACTGGTTCAGTTTCTGGTTCTGCAACTACCGGTTCTGTGACTTGAGCACTATACTCATCATCAATATCCATGACTTCATCGTCACCAAATTCTTGAGGCTGAACGGGATATGAGGAATCATCAATACTGGAATGCGGAACGGTATCTTGTTGTTTTGGCAAATCATCAGAAGGATATGATGGAATGTCAGTCATCTCGATATCATCAAGTAAATCACCTCCATCTTTTCTTGTTCCTGCCTCCATGGCACTCTGTTTGACAATTGTATCAGCAATCAACTTGGCAGTCATCCTAGGTCTATAAGAAATTGTTAGTATCTTATTCACCAAAGCCTTAGTACAAAGATTCTTATCATTTGACATCAAGACAATCAAATGATCGGGATTCTTCTCTTTGAAGTACAAACAACAATCCAAGATGGCATCATCGCCACGGAGGTTTCTTTCCAATCTTTGAGAGAGTTGTTGTCCTATAACAATAGGATCACTGTTATGAAATAATGCAAAGTACCAATCTATAGCGTTTCTAGCTTGTGTTGCCAATCGTTTATACGAATCATTTTTCAATCCATCCAATTCATTGACAACTGTTAACGGTATGATAATCTGGTAAACGTTTTTGTATTTGGGTGATAACTTATAGAGTTTATCTAATAATTTCAGGTGATCAATGGCAAAGTTGGTATCCAGCACAAGGAAAATCGGTTTGGCATCATCAGCAACTTCAGCATATCTAGCATCAGAATCATCTTCCATATCATCATTGGTTATTCTATGAGCAGGTCTTGGATCTTCAAGTCCAAATGGGCTATGGATTGAGGGGAGAAGTGACATGGCATCGAATGCACCTTTTGGTTATTGTGACGACTGATGATTTTCGGGATCGTTTGATAGTGGGAAATGACTGAATTGGTATTGGATGTGTTTACATTTCAAACTAGAAAACGGGTTCTGAATCTGCAGATTTATTTCTAGAACTCACATGTCGATAGGTTGAAGCTGGAAAAAAAAACGCCGCACGTCGAGCGACCCGTCGCTAAAACATAAGTGTCGTGCACATTTTCCACCCAATAATACGCCCCCTGACGGTTATGCCAGTGGTCTCCACTGAAGTGCACACGCTCATTGGACAGTGGACAGTTCTCCTAGCGAAACTCAGACACAAGAATCAAAACTGGCTGTTGGTACCCCATTTTCAGCACATACTACAACACGACACTGACACCTATCCCTTGACCCCACATCACTCATCCAATTGTTAATTCAAGAATGTCTTCCGTCGCTAAATCCGCAGCTTCCAAGATTGAATGGTCCAAGATCATCCCACAGTTAGGTTTGACTGGCCAAACCGCTGCCACTTTGACTGCTTTCAAGAAGAGACATGACGAAGCCAAGAGAGTCCTTTTCGAATTGAAACAACAACCAACTGAAGTTGACTTCTCCTCTTACAAATCATCCTTGAAGAACGGTTCCATCGTTTCCAAGATCCAATCTGATGTCTCATCTTTCTCTGCTTCCCAAGCTGACTTACAAAAGCAATTGAACTTGATTGAAGCTTTCGAAACCAAGGCTATTGAAAACGCTAAGGAAACCGAATCCCTTGTCTTGAAGGAATTGGCTGACTTGGAGAGCACTTTGGACAACATTGAATCCGCTAGACCATTCGATCAATTGACTGTTGATGATGTTGTTAAGGCTAGACCTGATGTCGAAGAAAAGGTTGAACAAATGGTTGCCAAGGGTAGATTCGAAGTTCCAGGTTACAAGGAGAAGTTCGGTGACTTGGTTATCATGTAAGATAACTTATCATTTCATCCATCATATTTTATACACATCATCACCCGTTCACCTACGCTCAATATAATTCATAGAATTTTTGCAAAGTCATTTCAAGTTCTGTTCTTCAAGCATGATTATGGCCATTTTTTGTTGAGGAATATATATTTTTGTTGCTCTTTTATATTCCTTTGAAGTTTTTATCTTATGTTTACGAATCGTTGACTTTTTATTAGACAAATGAAAATACTAGTAACAATTTCTCATTGAGGTAACGCTTGTAGATTCTGGAGTTAACGGGCATGCCCTGAAAACCCCACATCTCCGCTGGAATATGATTAAGTGGAAACGTCAGTTTGTATCAAAATGTATCCTTAAAAGATGAACATTATAAGTGTTTACTATAACTGTTCCTCTGACCTTTAAGTTGAACAAAAAAAACGCCATAATCTTTGATGTGTGTAAGTTTTCACGCTCGGTATGAGTTGGAGCTTGAGACTGGCTTGAAAGGTCAGGCAAGAAGTGATCATGATGACCTTGGATTACCTACATTACACTTCAACTTTCAACATTATCAATTCAATTACAACAGATGACAGAACCAAACGAACAGCTATCAGCCCGTTTCTTAGACTGTTTGTCCGTTGAAAAACAAGAAGACTTGGAGCAAACATCAGAATTACTCTCAACCACGTCACCAAAAGTGTTGAGTTCCAATGGTCTGGCAATATTGAACCTTTGCATCACCAACATCAGAACGGGTATTGGAGGTAAACTCATAGTTGAATTGAATCTTCATTCATCTGTCTCATCGTCTACACCATCAGCCAAGTCATCAAGTTCAGGAAAATCAAAATCAAAGTCCAAAGGAAAATCAAAATCTAAATCCACCTCGAAGTCATCTTCATTTGATGCATCGTCAGCTATAGATACAGGTGATTTCAGAGCTGGAGATATTGTGAAAATTGATAAATATTCAGCAACACAAGCTAAAACAGCCTCAAAATTGAAGAATTCATCCAAGAAGAAAGATCAAGATGAGTCAGAAGAGATACAAGTTGAAGTGACTGGAGTGGTGACTTCCGTTTCAGACAGACAAATCAATGTTGCTGTTTCATTTGATTCTACAACACAAGAAGGAACACAAATTGATCAAAAACTACATACTTTATATGAATCAGACTCCAAAATTTGGTTGGTGCAAGTTAGTAATGAAATCACGTACAATAGAATGGAATCAACGATGAGAAAACTTGCCGAACAAACGATTTCTTCTTCTACACAAATCACCAAGTTGTTACTTGGTGAATGCAAATATATTTCTCCTAGTTATACAAGTTTATCGAATCAGCTCAAACAATTGAAATTCGATAACAACAATTTGAACGAGTCTCAGAAAAATGCCATCAATTTCAGTTTATTGAGTGACTTAAGTATCATTCATGGACCTCCTGGTACAGGTAAGACAAGTACTGTTGTTGAATTGGTGAAACAACTAGTGTTACAGAATCGAAATAGAACTCCATCATCTGAGACAGTGGCCAATGAACCAAGAAGAATTCTTATCTGTGGTCCTTCCAATATCTCAATTGATACAATCTTGGAAAGATTGATGCCATTTTTCACAGGTTCAGATTATTCTAAATTAGTTAGAATTGGACATCCTGCCAGAATGTTACCTCAAATCGTGAAACATTCCTTGGATTTGATTGTGGAATCCGAGTCAAGTGAAGTGATAGGTGGTATTCTTTCAGACATCAACAAACTCACGAAGAAAACCAAGAAGGCGAAAAGTTACAAAGAACGTAGAGAGATGTATTCAGAGATCAAAGATTTGAAAAAAGATCTACGGTTCAGATCAAGAAAAGCCATAGGTGACGCATTGATCAAATCTGAAGTTGTGTTGGCTACATTGCATGGTTCATCAGCTAGAGAAGTTGCCCACTGTGTTCGTGATCATGGTGAGTTGTTCGACACGTTGATCATCGATGAGGTCTCTCAATCTATGGAACCATCATGTTGGATCCCACTTATTTATCATCAGGGGATCAAGAAACTTATAATTGCCGGGGACAACAAACAACTATCACCAACCATCAAAACCAAGCAAAATGCGCAAGTGACGAAGATGTTAAGCACAACATTATTTGACAGACTATTAGAGATCCATTCCAACCATGATCAATTCACATGTTTCTTGAACATTCAATACAGAATGAATGAAAAAATCATGAGATTCCCAAGTGATCAACTCTACAATTCGAAACTAGTAGCTGACAAAAGTGTCGCTAATGGACAAGTCTCCGATCTGGACTACGTTAAACCTGTCAAAGGCCATGAGGATGACGTTACTGAACAAGTTATCTGGTACGACACGCAAGGGGGTAATTTCCCTGAAGCCGATAGTTCATCACCTGAAGACTTCAACAACAACAATAACAATAACAATAGCAAGAAGAAAGCAAGCAGAAACGCATTGTTCGCATCCAAATACAACGATGGAGAATGTCTCTTAGTCCTCAAACATGTCAAATCTTTAATCCACTCAGGTGTCAAACAACAAGACATTGGAATCATCTCACCATACAATGCGCAAGTGACAAAACTGAAAAAACTCATAAGAAACGGAATCCTAACCGACGACGACGACGACAACGATAACCAAGACAATGCAACAAGTTCTGAGACATTCCCTGATATTGAGATAAGCACAGTTGACGGATTTCAAGGTCGTGAAAAAGAAATCATTATCTTATCGATGGTTCGTTCGAATGATAAACATGAGGTTGGATTCTTGGAAGATTTCAAAAGATTGAATGTGTCCATTACGAGATGTAAGAAACAGTTATGTATCGTTGGCGATTTTGAAACATTAAGTGAGAGTGGTGTTTCATTTTTGAAAAATTGGTGTGATTGGTGTGAAGAGAATGCTGATATTCGGTATGCTGATAATGAAGAATTGTATTGAGCGTGCATGACAGTTGATGTTTGTGTTCAATGATGATGAAGCACGGGAACATGTGTGTTCACTTAACTTTGAAATCCTAGTATATATTTTCCATTTCCCGTTCTACGTTAATTCATGGCGTCTGATAGTGTTTTCCTCTCTAATTGAATTAAGTTATATTGTCATAAGTTTGGAATTAGTATATTAAAAATTTCAATTCGGTAGTTGGTATATATTGTTTAAAGAAAAGTAGCTAGCTGTAAAAATGCAACAAAAAAAAAATGCATATCGATCGATGATCGAATTTGGAATATCATTAAACTTCATTGAAATTTACAGCTGGAGAAAAAAATATAAAAAGTAGGGAGGAGAGAATTGAAATAATGGAATTTGCTGACATTGGAAACAAGAGTCAATTTGTGAACATTCAAACACGAGAGAGTCAATCATTAAAATTAAATTATTGAAAAGTTAGAAGCTAACTGATAAACAAGAACAAAATTAAATGGCAAAAATATAAACTTAACAATATTATAGGAAAAAAGCAGACAAACATCAACAAGGCTAGTTAGCTAATTTTGTTTTTGGTACGTGGGGTAAACAAAATTAGTTAAGCATGGCATGAATGGAACGTGAAACAAACAAACAAAAAAAACAGGAATATTAAAAGAGACAAATAAAAAAAAACAATATATGAAAAGTGATACAACGTAATGAGAAAGAAGCTATGAAATATTAAAAGAAAAGAAAAGAAAAATGTAGGCAGAGGGGGAACATATACTTGATGTACGTCGTAGTAAAACAAGAGTTAATAGAAGAGTAGAGTAAATGGAAAGCACATAGAATATGCATAACGGGTGAAAGAGTAAAGCATTCGATCCAAAAATTATTGGAAGGTTCAAAGAGAATCAAGTGGAACATTAACCAAAACAAAAAAAGAAAGAGAAACAAAAGAAACAAAAAAACGTAATCATAATACAAGGCAACAAAGGTTGTTTTTTTTTCAGAAGAAGCCATAATAATCAATAACAGAAGGACAGAAGAGCATGAGCAACTTTTTTTCTAAAAGCACTATCCAAAAAAGCAAAAAAAAAGAAAACCCAAAACAACTGATGAAATTCCAAGATCACTTATGATTCTCGAAATCACCACCAGCTAATGAAGTAATCCCATCACTTCCAATGACAACAGACACTTCTTCTTCTTCATCATCAGAATCTGAATCTGACAAATACATCTCTTTCGAACGGACATAACAATTGAGTGACCCATCAGCCTGGTATAATGGATGATTGGCCTTAACATATGATTGTCCATCATCATTTGGATCTTCATAATCGTCATCGTCATCATTCTCATTCCCATTGTTGTTGTGCGATATAGGTTTCAGTAAATCGTCCTCTTGAACATAATCGTACTCGTCTTCATCAGAAAACGCATCATGATGGTCATCCAAATCACCTGAGGACATCTGATGGTATGGATGACCACCTATCGAAGATGCAATCTGATGATGACCTGGACTACCATCTTCAGAAACATTGCCATTTTGTTGGTGTTGCTGTTGTAGGTGTTGTAATTGTTGTTGATGCTCTTCTTCTTCTGACTCTTCATCGGATGATCCAGAACCGGAAAACTTATCATCTCCGGTCATTTGTTCAGCCATATATGCGGAAAACTGGGATGGATCAACATCACGATCTTCCAAATCTGCAGTTTCTTGATCTACATCTCCATCATTGGCATACACCATCTGGAAAGCACTATTTTGACCATCTGGACCCTCATCAAGATACTCTCGCACTTCTTCATCATTACCCAACACGGCATTATACTTGTTTCTGGTCTCCACTAAAGTCTCATTAACATACTGATTCCAAGCATCAATGGAAGCGGCATCTTCAATAATCTTAAATTGTGTATTCATTGGTGTAAACTTGTTAACTTCTTCAGCGATCAATGTCAAATGGCCCATATAACCCAATCTTAAATTGGTTTCTTCTTCATACTGCAAGCAATTGTTGTGTCCATCGACTATAAGCTGAGTGATTTGACCTCTATCGAATAAATCAATGGCTAAAAACTTATTGAAACCGAATTCCATAGAAGCACTTAGAATCTGTTGAACGATATCAAAAACAACATTATGCAATAAGTTGTTCCATGGGAATCTGAAAAACATGTTGAGAATGGTATTGATTGCATTTGTATCATACAGGGCGATTTTCAATTGGTCACCAACGACAGGATTGGTTCTCAGTGTGTTTTGAGCAGTTTCAATATCCATATCCAATGAAACATCAACCATGTCGTTCTCTTGTTCACTGTTGATACGTTGTAAGTTGTCCTCTTCTTCATTATTCAGTGTTTGATCGGCAGCATCGTCTTCATAGACACCATTCTGATGTAGTGGGAGTTCCTCGTGTGCATCTTCAAATTCTTTATATCCAGGACTGCCTAATTTCAGGTTACCCACGTCTTTCGAAATATCATTTTCAGTTGAAGAATGAGACCCATTTGAATCAGTTTCAACATTATTCAATAGATCATGCTGTTGTTGAATCAATTTTGCTCTAACTTCATCTCTTTCTTTCACAATCTCCTCACCTTTCGGATCATTAAGCAAAGCCATATTAGAACAATGGATTAACTCAGCAACCAACTCACAAATCTTAAATCTTTCAAACCCAAGTGGTTCAATCTCACCAAATGGAGTAGACAACTTCTTCTCGACACCTCTTTCCAAAATCTTGGTGAATTCGGGCATAGCTTCAGCAAACACTCTAACCATGGTACCCAAATACAACGGATCTCTAGGAGTAGGAGGATGTGACTCAACAGTGATATAAACCACAGGTATAGCATCATAATCGGAGTTATTCTTTCTAATGATCTCAATAACGACACCAACACCAGCACTTAACCCTAACCCACCTTTCAACATCATCTTAACGAGTAGTTTAACCATAGGTTCGCTAACCAATTGCCTACTTAGTTCATTCGGTCCAATAGTTGTATTTTCTGTGTTGTTTGCAGATATCGTCACAAAAGCCTTAAGGAAATCAGAAGCTGCAATTTTCATCGAGAAAGGAACGTCGTAATCCAAGTAGTTTAACAGTGCTGGTATTAGTCCTTGTTCTTTCAAAACGTCAATGACTCCAGTTGATGCATCTGGTCTATCTGTAGATATCACCTTCATTAAGAAATCCATGAGTGGCGGTGTATCGATATGTCTAGTGAATCTCTCAACCAATCTGGTATCTTGTAACATATAATGGATCATCTCATCCATCTTCATCTCCAGTAAATGTTCATTAATTTTCATGAAAAAAGTAGCGGACAAGATGGGAAGTGGGGCAGGTCTATCCAACAAACTCCATAGTTTTTCAACCAATTTGATATTTTCCATGAATGAGTCAGTTAATGACCACACGTCAGAAGACAATATTTCACATGCAACTTGGGCTCTTCGAGCATGTTGCTCCATCAACGATTCTTCTTCTTCCTCAGGTTCATTGAAACTGTCCACCATATTGATGTCATCACCGAACGATGTATCGTCGTCTATTCCTTTGGAAGAATCATCTGAATCAGTATCTGAATCAGAGTCAGCACCTTTATCTTCTTGTTCATCTTCATCTGTCTTTGATTTGTCCTCTAATGTTGTACAAGGTCCGGATATTTCTCTATCGGCATCCTCTTTTAATGTGATTGCCTTAGTCTGTGATGTTTCTGTTTCTTCAAATGAGTTTGTTGTATTTGTGTTTGTTGTTGCTGAGGTGTCGTCTTCACTTGACCTTGAATTTGAATTTTCTTCTGTGG
Organism: Ambrosiozyma monospora; assembly: GCA_001599995.1. Lineage (NCBI taxonomy): Eukaryota > Fungi > Ascomycota > Pichiomycetes > Pichiales > Pichiaceae > Ambrosiozyma > Ambrosiozyma monospora. Next base: position 134,561 of record BCIP01000035.1, on the reverse strand, counting down.
CAGCTGTTCCATCTATTTCTGATTCAGAATTCTCTTGTTCCCTATTTTGGGTTTCATCATCGTCGTCGTCATTGTCTTGTATGTGATTCTGAGCAAAGATATCCTCATCTTTTATAACATAGTCAACTAGAAGGTCAAGCACTTCAGGTTCTCTTAGATATTCTACCAAACGGGCATTTGAAGCCACCAATTCAGATATGGTTTCACTTTCATCTAACAATTCTTCTAACGTGAAGTCGGGCTTCTCCAATATCTTATTGACTCTAGTTGCGTAATTGCTTGTAAATTTCCAAAATCCAGACATGATTTATCAAAATATTGAACTCTATAATGGGGTGGGAAAATAACACAGGTTGTATGAATGAATGCAAATGTGTAATGAATGGTGTTTCGAAAATTCGATTTATTTGAGATTGAGATTGTCAAAGCAAAGGAAAGGGGAAGAGATTTGCACAAATGAATTGAAAAGAAAAGACCGAAACGAATTGAATAGAACCTGTGTATATGAATCTATTAGGATAGTATTGGTTTCTCTGAAAATATGCAAGGTCAGCAAAGAGTTTGGGTGTTTGTGTTTCCTTGAGGTCCAAAGTGGGTATACTTGAAGGCAAAAAGGGATGGATGGACGGATGGCTGGGGGAACAGAACAGGGAGTGAGAGAAGGAAAGAAAAAAAAAACACCGAAAGGATTGTACTCAGTATAGAATTAGCAAAAACCGGTTTTTTTTGTGATTTTTTTTATATAGATTTCTGAGAGAATACTGAATGATTGTATAACTCAGTTTCTGTGGTAATGTAAGTGTGTTGCTGTGATTGAAAAGGATGGCAAATGAAGGGGATCAAGGGATTCAAGGGTTGTTGAACAAATGGAAGAGAGGGGCAAGGTGGTTTGTGTTAGCAGAGAGTCTGTATTGTGACAGAGACAGAGACAGAGACAGTGGTTCTTGCTGGTAGCTGTGACAGACTGGATGTGACTCGTGACTCGATAAGTGGTTGTGTTGTTGGAGACACTTTACTATAAGGGCAAGATGGTTTGGTAAAGGCAAAAAAGCTTGCAAGTTCAAGTTCATCTGCTGTTTCACACACAGAGTGAGTGGCCGACGTCGTCTTCTTCTTCTTCTCTCACTCTGCTCACTCTGCTCACGTAATTGTTTCCCACTACTAAGTTCAACGTCTCTCGATCGATCGCTCGCTTCGATTTGGCAAGTTGGCAATTTTTTCAAACTTCCTTGCTTATAAGTTCCAAGTTCCAAGTTCCAACTTACCGGCCGGCGCACACTGACAACTGACTGACTCACCGATTACGCCAGCGGACCCATGGACCCATGGAGTCTGCTCTTCTGGACTCAGTAACAATTTCCCCGTCAACAACTTATATACAACTCAAAGAATAATCAATCATCATTATCAGCCATGCACATAACACATAACACATAACACCATGATACTGATACGGTATATACCGGTAACCAGCAATTCAAAGTACTAGTCCAGTGAATAAAAGTTCGTTAACACTACGTAGAATTCTCTGCCATTATTGTTGAACAAGCACATTTATGGTTTACCCAGCTTACAAATTGGCCACCCACCGATCGACCGGCCGGTGTCCCTCCAATTTAATTCAAATTTAATTCAAATTTAATTCAGCAGCCGCGAGACGAGTGAGTGACGAAAGGTAGTCCCAGTCCCTCCCCGGCCTGTTAAGTGTTAATTAAGTTCTAACGTTAACATCGGTTAACATCGCCACCGGTTATAGCAACTATTGGACAGTTGGTATAACAATTATATATATGATTATGATCGTTTCAACAAATAAAAGATTACTAATATCACCCTACATTGCTCGACCCAAGTTCAAACTTCAAAGTCGCCCATGTAAACAACAACAACGTTCTAGCTTGAATACCGCGGCCACCGGTGGATAAATTCTTCTCACTGCGCACGTACTCTTTCTTCTCAAATTGTTGAACGTTAGCGCCCGTAAGTGTAAGTAGTAAAACTACGCTCGGAGCTCAATACGTGGTAAGTTGCATGGTTCATACAAGACGGCTGGTATTTGAATTTTTAGTCACTTTTTTTGGGTTAATTAATTCGATTTTGAATTCAGCTTGGAATTGTTGGATCAGGATTCAGCAGCTAGAAATCGATATATACCCAAATAATTTTGGAAATTCCAAAAAAGATTCAGCTGATCTACTTTATAGATAGGATCGAATTGAAACTTGAAACTCAGGCCATTAAACCATGTCATACCAAATTGACTCTTCCATGATCTGACCGAAGTGAAAACTGTGAAATTTACCGGCCGAGATTTTGATAATTGTAGCTATAAGCTGCATGATCGAGTGGTCCGTGGAGTGAGTGAGTGAAGAAAACGGTTGAACCTAGAAATGTACGTGCATGTCTACTACTTGGCTGACCGAGTTGGACCCTATTAAAATGTTAAAAATATGAAGCTGGAACCTTGGAAGTTGGAAGTTAGTTCAACTTAGTTGAGATCCGATCACTGAGCAATCAAGACGTATAGCTTCAGATCGATATAAACAATAAACTCAAAAGACTAAATTGAACTGGGCCTGCATGACGAGTGACCGGGGCCTGAAAGACAAACTTTACAGTAGGACCAAGGCCCAAGTCATTACAAACCATGTCAATTGATTATGTATACGTAGGATAGATAGCTAGTAATATAACGTACTAGTATATGAGTTAAGAAAGAAGAAAAAAATACGTACTAAAGTAAAACAAATGATGACAAGAGAACTGAACTGAATATAAGTATAAGCAACAAGTATAGCTATAGGCAGACAACAAAGAAAAGAGAAGTATACTAATTTTAAATGACGATAACAACGAAAAAAAAAAGGTACCAAACAGGCATTCATAGCCTTTAAAACATGAAATGAATACAAGTTAAGATCGAAGCAGAAGAACAGAAAGAGAAAAAAAAACGTAACAACCTACAACACTACAACCCATTATCAAACTGCTGTAACCAACTAATATAACGATCAACCAAACCAACGATACTATGTCTAGTCACAGGATCCTCATCATTGAAAAATGTCTCCAATTTACTCTTAATCAAAACAGCATCCTGAGAAGCAATCAAATTTTTCAAAACTTGAAATGCCAATAATGAAAACTCTCCATAGAATCTATAGTTCCAACTAATCATCTTACACACAAGTTTCAAAATATAGTCTTCTGGTAAAGCATAGCTTGCAATACGTCTGCTGGTTGAAGTTGGACTACTGGCATTGCTTGCATTGGCACCGGCACCAGCTCCGTTAGTATTGGTGTTGTTGCTGTTGGCATTACCATTTTCTCCATTGGTATTAGAATCCTCACCATCCACCTTAGAATGCCCATTCTGGAAATTCGTCTTGATTCCATTCAACTTCCTAAACTCAATGTCTTTCGTAGTATAGTAAAGATAATACTCCAACAGTTGCGTGCATGCAAAGATACTAAATCTTGTATCTAGACAAGTCTTCATTGGAATCATAGCTTGTTCGAAATGATGAACTTTGAAACATTCATCAGCAATCAATTCCCATTCCAATGGGATATGCTGCAGCGTGGTGATATCCTCGGCATTGGCTCGTTCATTGGCCCAAATTAATGCTGATCTTAAATTCTCATAGAAAATCAAAAATAATGAATCCAGCCAACGCTCAGACAGTCTCTTTGATCTGAATCTTGTGGAAATTCTAGTTAGTGATGCGTTTGATCCATTAATTGCTGAACTCACCGATGATGAACGACGACGGCCATTTCCATTACCATTGGTCGGTATTAACAGTTGTTGTTGTGCCTGTGCTTTCGCTTGTGCTGCGGCTTGTTGTTGCTGTTGTTGTGTCAGTATTTCATTTTGCTCCTTTTGTTGTTCAGACAGCACCGATTCGTTATACTCGTCTTCCATGACAAAAACAGTGGATCTTAATCTTAACAATTCGGTCCATCCTAACTGTCTAGCCATGATGGCCATTATATCATAGGCTTCTTTGAAAGTGCATTGCAGTTTCGTCTGCTCATAAATTTGTAAATGGGAAGGCAGAACATTCTCAATATGATGGATAGGTGAAAATTCAACAATGCCTCCAAATCCAGAGATACAACCAAATGCTTCACAACTCTCCCAAACTTTAGTTAGCTTACCCTCCAGTGGCAATGGGAAATCAAATGAATGTGGTTTCAATGCAGCATATATGTCTTTCTTCTTGCTTGAATACATTGGAGCTGAGTTCAAAGCCAATAAAGCATTTTGGAAATCTTTCGTTAGAATGTAAACGTATATCAAAGTTTTCCAGCATTCAAACTCGGTGGGTAAACATTCAACTGATCTGGAAGCAGGTAAAACCGCCAAATCTGCTCTATCTTGAGAAATCAAAAATCTAGCTTGTTCCAATAACATCCATCCATCACGAGGTTCTAATTTCAAAAGATCATGCATCATTCTAACTGCTGAAGTTTGATCACCTTTCGCTAACAAGACTCTAATCTTTAAAACATCAAAGTTCAAAATACTGTCATCCAATTTGTCAATCTCTTGTAACACAAAATCATAATAACCAGTAATCTCTAAAAACTTGAAAATCGCATCAACCAAATAATTGTTCAAAATGGAGCTTTGATTAATCAAATCTCTACTTCCAACCAAATGTCCTTTCGGAAGCAAACTAACCATGGCAGCCAATGCCTCTTTAGCTTCTTTTGTAGATTTCATTGGATTGTACATGCATAAACCAGGCAACAGTCTTTCCACATGATCCGAAAAAATGGCACTTCTAATCAAAGAAGAAACAAACGTCTCCATCCACAACAAAGAGTTTCTTGAATCATCTGAACCAATACTTATAGTGACTTTGTTTCTTGCAGTTGGCATAAATTGAACAACTGGTCCAGTCGCTGAAGGGAACGTACATCTTATACGAACGTCACCTTTGGAAAAACAATTGTAAGAGCAATAAGTACCAACTTTTGGATGTTTATCAGAGGCAAGATGCTTATCGTTCACTTGAATTGTCTGCAAGTACATATATGGTTGAATCACACTGGAAGTGTTCAAACCTAATGCATAATGGTATTCTCCAATTTCTTGTCTTGATGATTTGTCGTATTTCGAAAGATGAATTAAATCGGGTGGTCCTAATTCTTTCAATTCTGGTAAAATGTTGGTTCTGAAATGTAACGATTCACTAAACACTGATTCTTGAATCTTTGGAGTTATCACCGTTGGTTTTGACCTTGATTTGGATCTCGTATGAGTAGAGGACAGCGAAAAACTGATCCCACTACTCATGGATGCCTTTCGATTGCTTTCAAAGCTGGCCATTTGTATTATCGTTGTAATATGTTGAAAAAAGATAGGATGGGTTGAAAGATCAGATGGTAAAGGGAAAGAAAACCCGTTTTAATAAGGTCACTGTTATATGTTGGGCCCCTTAAATGACCAGTAAATTGTCCTGTTGACAAATGTGTCCTGTTCACTTCTTCACTTGTTCACCCTTATGTTCGATCAGCATGTTCACCTGTTCACCTCAAAATTAAAATTAACTGCCCAGCCGATCCGAATTAACTGCACGCGGAGCCTCGAGGCTGGAGGCTGGATTATAAGGAGTGCTGACGTCAGCATTAAGTGTAATTTTGTATTTGTTTACGTAATTTCACCGGTGGCCACGCACGTCTGAACGTTGAGTTTCAATTTGACATTTGACAGCGTGAAAAGTTGCAGGGATAATATCATGTTTATATGTTACAAGGATATATCATTTTTGCTTTGGTTTGAATTACACAGATTTTCAAATTTATCGGCTCTCATATAGGCTTATGGCTTGAAGAACTCGAATTCACAGTATTATCACAAGGAATTTTGTTCGAACAATTTTAAACGCTAAATTGATATTGAAAGGGTCATATATAAACTATACCTAAAAAGAAAGTTGGCTCACTTGACTAAAAAAGTGAGTTGAAAGCTTTTGAAAGTTTTGGTAAGAAACCTTTTTGGGTTCCTTCTTCCTTCCTTTGTTTCTCAAAGTAAACAATTTCATGTTGATCAATTTCCTCCAATCCTGTGAAAAGATCAGCTTTTGCAGGATCCACATATTCAGTCTTCTTAAAGAACTTCCAGAAAATGAATAAAGCAACATCAATAAACACCATCAAATAGTAATACAAGAAAGAGTTAACATCAAAAGTTGGAATGAAAGCTTGAGCACCCAAGAACATCACAATCAAAGACAATGTGAAAAGAGCAAATATTGCAGGATATGGTTGAAGCTTTGTTGTCCATGCTTGTAATGGCATGTCAAGTCTGCTGACACCTTGCACTTTACAAGCTCTGAAGAAATGTAAATAGGTGATCATCATAAAGAAATAGTTCAAGATTTGAGCACCTGTCACCAAACTAACCATCCAGTTCAAAGCAACCTTGGCAGTATCTCCCAATTGCATCAATGCTAACAAAGAGAAAGCAAAAGAAATAGTCAAAGCACCCAATGGAACACCTTGTTTGGTGGTATATGTGAAAAGTTTTGGGGCAAATCCACGGTTGGCCAATTGGAACAAGGCTCTTGAAGAACAGTACATATATGAGTTACCAGCTGAGAAAGCAGAGGAGACACAAATGGCATTCACGATATGAGGGAACACTTTGATCTTCATGTTGTTCATGGCAATAACGTATGGGGAAACATTGGCACCAGAAGCACCGTTGGCGATAGCAGAAGCTAAGGTTGGATCATCATGCTTAAGAATGATACCAACACTCAAGGCACCGACAACATAGAAAAGGGAAAGTCTGTAGATGATAGTTTTGAAAGCTCTAGGCATCGTTTTTCTCGGGTTCTCAGCTTCACCTGCCACCATACCCAAGTATTCAGGACCAACGATGGTAAAGACACCTTTGTTGTAAGCAGCCCAGAAAGCAGAAGCACCAGTACCTAGATAAGTTGGAAATGCGTTATCGATACCTTTAAAATTTCTGAAACCGAAAGCATCATGTTGTGGGTTACCACCAACCATGGTGATGAAAGTGAAAAACATCAAAGCAAAGGCCAAAATTAACTTGAAGATAGACAAATAAAATTCGGATTCACCATAGTATCCAACAGCAAAGATGTTCAACAATAGATAGAGGACAATTTGAGGAACGAATGCAGCAACAGGGGTATAATCATTTCTCCAGAAATGGATCATACCATTGACAGATGTGATTTCAAAAGGAATATTAAGAGCAGCCATGATGAAGAAGTTGTAACCAGCAACGAACTCAAAGGCAGGGTCAACAAAACGTCCAGCGTGTGAGATGAAAGGTGAATCAATAGGCAAGTAACAAACTAACTCACCGATGGTAATAGTAGTAATGTAAATAATCAAAGAATGGATGATGAATGAAATCAACAAGTTACCACAACCACCATTATGCAAACCAGTACCAATGGTAACGAACAAAGCTGTACCAATGGCACCACCAATAGAGATCAAATCAATATGACGTGGTTTTAGCTTTCTTTCAGTGTGACCTTTCAAACCACCAATTCTGGAAACAGAATTATGCAGTTCATTGCTCACTGAATCAACTTCAATAACAGCTGTGTTTTTTTCATTCTTCTTAAGAGAATTGGGCGTATGGGTAGATGATAGAGACATGATTGAATATATCTATATAGTTTCTTGAACTTGAAAATAGATAAATGTTTGGTGGAATGAATCTTTGATATATCTTTGTGATGACTAACATACGGGACAGGATAGGCAAGAAAGATGGATGATCAGCGCAGGATATCATGTTACTTTTATACACCTGACCCCAGGATTAAGCATCTTCCTTTACTGAAAAATATGAGCATCTATAGATGATCTATTGATGGAGGTGGAAGCACGGAAGCGTTGATAACAATTAAGAATAGTACAGTCTAAAACGAATCACGCGGATCAACATCGAGTTATCTGGCCAATCGTTCCAACGGTATGTTGTTCGAACAGTTTACAATGTAGGCCTGTGACAGCGTGTACGTCATGAGATAAAGATAGATAGTCGTGGGCAGCCGCTAAGAGCGAACAAAATTCAGTCAGATTGAGAAAAAAATTCCCCATTTCCTCATTTCTCACAGACTGATAAGCAAATGGTGTAGTTAGCACATGACCAAACCATATAGATAAACAAGTTCACATCATAGTGAGGAGTGAACTCACTCCAGTGTGGTGCAGATAAAATCCATTCTGCAAAAGAAGGGCACATGCCTCATAAAAGTTGGTAGTTTTCTAGCTCTCATTTTTGAATTTATGAAACGTACATTCAGTCTCCAAATGATCATTTGCCATTCACGATTCACCTCAAGACTTCAAAGTGGTCATACCATGACCCATCACATCACCCAATTGACTCATGACCCCATGATCTATGGGTATAGGCTACACCCTGATTCTGTGCAGTCGATCATCAATACGTCATAGAAATTGTCGCCTGACCGCATCATCACGTGAATTCAATTTCTCCTCCAAAAAAAAAATCCAGCTCGATGACATGTATTTATTTTTCAACTAGTCGTGGTTCGTTTTTATTACAAGAATGAAATGAATGATGTTTTTCCAAGTAACTGTTTATATCGAATAATGGGCAGTGAAGTTGTAATTGCAGTGACAAGAATTAAGAATTTAAATGTGAGACAGAACTTTTTCTCTTATGTTTTATTTGCTTTAAGCTTTTGTTATGCACTTGCCGCTTAAGGTGCCGTATCTTCTCAAGTCTGATCATCACTTAGTAGAGATGAGGTTGCTGGCCTTTTTCTGAATTTCCTTTTTGTATATATAGAATTCTGATATATCTTGTTGTAAGCAAACAAAAATCTCTCTATTAGACGTTGTTGTATACAGTCCAATATTTGTCTCGGACTGATTATCACCAATTTGGCGGTTAAAATGTAGTTATTGGTTTATCAGATAAATTAATTGTTTTCTGAGTTTATATAACAACTGCTTCATGAAATTCAGCGATGATCATGTTTTAACAGCCCAGTTGTCCTGCAGGAGATAGGTCTTTTAAAGAAGATATAGCATGATGAGCTGTTACTAGTTAGAAAGGATGGATGTGTTCCATCTGAGTCCTGCAAACAGATCATATGCTTGCATTTGGGGCGTACTTAGAGCGGGTGTATCAGATGGTCCATGTTCTCATCGAGCAGTAGCCGCCAACTACATGATAAAACCATGAAGACGTTGCATATATTATATATAAACACAGAATATAGATATCAACGAACAGTAGATAAAGTAGATACATAATGAATGAAGCACAGGCCAATCGGAACGTGTTAAGTGTATATCATAAGTTGATTTGATCAGTTCGGATATTGCTGAAAACAAAAACATAAGCATGGGAAAAAAAGAATAACTCAGTTGTCAAAGAAACCATTCTTCGACGGTAGGCATCATGTTCCAGATGCATTCATTGGAGTAAAGTGGATACTCAGTTCGAGCAACCATCAATCTAGCGTTGGATGAAGTGAAGCAAAACATATTGACACCGCTAAGATCCTCATTCAGCTTTTCATTATCAACTGGTGTGCCGAAAACCCTAGACTTCAATTGTAATAAACTAGTTAGATCCTGCATTCCTATCAATTGAGGCATATCAATCTCTATTTTGATTCTATCCATCTTCTCATTCGGAGGTAACAAGTCCAAGTGTTGCATGATTGTCTCGTATCTACCATGAAACCTGAAGTTTTTGATATGCTTAGGAATACTTCTTATTTGAAATTCACCATCAATATGACCAGCATCGGAAAGTGAGAAATATCTGACTGTATCTAAAGAAGAGCAGTCAGTAGAACTGGTGATAGTGGGGTTGTAAAGTTCTAAAAATGTCAAGCTTGGCGGGAACAATATAGGAGAAATCTCATATGAGCAGTCAACAACAAGCTTCTTGAGGTAAATGCCACGTGATAAGTCAAGAGGTAGCTCCGGAACCTCTAGCGGGTTCCTATTGGACAAGATTAATGTTTCCAGGGATTTGCACGATAATGGAACATTCTCGATGCTATATGAAACGTATGCAAGTTCACGTAAATTGGCCATTTCATTCAAATTAAAATTTGCTTCAAGCGGAAGAAATGCAAGCAACAATTTCTCAATCGAGTCTGGCAAGTGGAAAGAAACCTGGTCTGTATTGAAATCACAACTATCCAAATGCAACTCTTCAACCACTGTTGGAAATGAATCCATGAAATCCACAACTTCCTTGAACACACATTGCTTGATAAAAAGCTGTTTCAATGCAACAAAATTGTGAATATTGAACCTAACAAAAGATTGTCGTGATAAAGACAACTTCTTCAAAGAATAGTTTCGAATATTTCCATAGAGTAACGATTTGGCAGGTTTGGATAGTCTGATCTTCATGACTTCAACATTTGGGAAACCACAAACAAAATTGAAATCTAGCTCTCTGTCTTCACCGTCAGCATCAGGAATATCAAATTCAAGGTACTTCACACTGTCATAACGCAACATAGCAACCTTCTCTCTCATGTTGGTGGCCTGTCTAATTATCACATCAAATTCAGAAATCCCTGGTGGTAGAATGCTAATAAATGCTGGAAGTTTACTCCGAGCTTGTGAAATGTCCAATTCTGCAATGCATTTTTTGAGCTTACTTTTGTTCAACAAAACTAGTTTCAAAAGTGAGATATCTGACTTATCCTCTTCTGGATCAAGGGCAATGTCAGTTGCTGAAAGGATGTTGAGTTCCTGAATATTATTCAATTTGGAAACATAAGCACCTGCAGAGAAAAAGCTTTGTTGTCCATCCCAAAGACCATATGAAACACTTGTTATCTTGGGGTAAAACTTGTCTGGAATTTCCATTCTTGTTAATTGAGCAAGACTCACATCAATATTTTCACAGTTCTCTAAAAGATTCTTCAACATTGAATTATACTTGGTGATTCTCAACTTGACTAGCTTAAACTTGACTTTTTCCCCGTTTGTCTGTCTGAATTCTAGCAACTCATCCAACAACTTCAAATTTCGTTCAACATTCATATTGATCATTTCTCTCAACATCTTGGAAGAAGTGGGCCGTTGAACAATAACAACATATTTGGTGATAATATCAATAAGTATTTGATTCAATGCTTGTATGTTCAATGAAAGGAGTTCTAACAGATTGGTTCTAGGGACGCCAACAAGAATCTTCTCGAGTAACTCATATGGCAATTCAGGCAATATGACTGAAATATAATCAGCCAATGATGCAGATTGTTGATTTGACATTGGTTTGGTTTTATTGTAAGTTGTTTAACAGGTTCATTTTGAGGGTTCGTATAGGTTTGTAAAGGTACTGTTTCTAACGTCTCATGACTACAGCTTTTCTTGTAAAAGCTTCGATTACATGACCAAGCTGACCCCAACCTCCGACTCCCGAGGATTGAGTGGCGGTTTGCGGCGGTGGCAGTACAATTCAGGAAGGCGTATTAAGGTCTGTCATAAAACCCCGTGTCAATTGTCTAAATCTCTCACCATTCGCAAACTGTTTAGATTGAAAACTTATAAAACGCAAATAACACACATTAAGACAAAAATAGAGAAATATAAATAATATTGAATAAACACAAATCCAGCTGGTTTATTTAAAGCCCACATTAGCTTTCAAACCAAAATTCTTCTTGACTCACTTCACTTGTCTTTCCATCGGTCTCATATTTCAAGTATGACTTAGCAGCATTACCCCAATAGATTCTTCTCTTGTAAATACCCAAATCTTGATCCAATCCATCAATGGCTCCACACAAATCTTCACCTCTTCCTTCAGCTCTGATCTTACTCAATGGTGTGGTGTAAGTTCTGATCAACATGAAAACTGCACCAGTTTTAGGAAGTCTAGTAAAGCATTGTTTCTCAACTCTCAAGAAGACTTGATTGAAGTCCAAATCTTTAGGATCAATAGCCACAACAGAATCTAGATCGCTTGCACTTGCATGGTTACCTTTGGAAGCTGATAAAGTGGTATGAGGTTGAATTGACCAATTGTTACGAACGATGTATTCATGTGGTTGAAGACGAGTGAAAAATCTGTTCATTGATGTTTGCAAGTTTTTCTTGTAACCTGGAACTGGATCATGGATTCTCGTGAGTGGTAAATTTGCCTTAGCAACTGGGTCAAATCCATTTGGGAAGCAAGCAACACATCCTCTTAGCATGTATTCATCGGGATACTCTGGGTCTTCAGAATTTCTAACCATGAACAGAACATCTTCCTCAACATTCAATCCAACGTTTATCAACATCTCATCAGCTGTCAATTGGGAATTATCCATTGGAAAAGTGTCGCCTGTGATCTTGTTGTAGAATGTTGTTCCATTATCTATTGTTTCGAAGTACATTGGAAATCTTTTCAACATGAAATCAAAAGTTGTATCGTAAATTTCCCTTAGAGCAGGAATGGCTGATTCATGACAAGCAATGTGGGATGCCGGACGTTCTTTCAAAATCTTTTTCTTCAAGTTAATTCGGTTCAAATAGGTTCTCTCCAACACGTAAAACTCTTCTGGATCCAATCTTCTAGTTGCCATAGTCATGGTATATTTCTTGTTCTTAAATGGTCTAAAAGGGTATGGTTCAGTTTTAGTCCAATCAAAATCATCATCAATAGGCTTGATAACAGCAGGTTCGAACGACTTTGGTTTTCTAGCAACTGGACGAGGAGCAGCAGCCGACACTGGAGCAACTGGCTTCAGGCTTGATTTACCGTTGATGAAGTCTTGAATGTGAGGAATAGCTTTGTTGATCAAAAAGAGAGTTGTCAACCCCAGCATGATTGGTGGGGAATATTTGAATAACACATCAGTTGTTGAGTTGTTAGAAATGGATTCAGACATTTTTGGAGAAAGGTTCTTGCAGATTCAAAGAGATGGTGTTGATGTTTATTTGTGTTGGATTTTGGAACATTGTTTGTCTGTATCAACATTGAGTAGAACATGGAAGATACATGGTTTTATAATAACTGGAAAACAAAGAAGTGTAACGTGTTGAATAGTTTGGTGAAATCTACTATGAGTGGTGGTTGTACGAGTAAATGCCGATGCAGCATGCAGCCAAGAGAGCGATAAGAGTTCGAAATTTCCTTATCAGGAAACAGGTTCCAGTTTCCCCGCGATCTAATCTCCCATGGACGGATCACGGAACCCGCTAAGCGATCAGTTAACAAATTGCATGGTTATATGACTCCTACTACTTAAATTCAACAACAAAGTTGTTGTGAATTAATGCAGCTACAAACGATTTATATGGCATGTCACATCGACACATTCATGTGCGGAAACTCCTCGAAAGAGTCAACAGCTATGCTGTCGGTCAACCGGTCATGCACAACACGCTAATAGCTATACTTCATGATTTAGCGGCATAAGAGTATACATGTTCGTATGATTTGGGGATTAGCTGTTAAAAAAAATCAAACGATCTTTTGATAAATTTGATCACATCGGGCTATATGTGTATGATTTAGATATATAGCGGATCTAAATTCGGAAGAAATAACCTGACTTAGTAGATGTGTTTTGTGTACCTGACTGACAGACTTGCATATGAACACGATCTACATTGAAAAACTATTGCGGGAATGACTATATTAGATCTATATATAGTGTTCTACATAGGTCCTTAAGTTTCGATTTCCGAATTACCTTTCAAACTTAAACATTCAAATGATTGCCCATAATTAATTTCTTTCGAGTCAAAATCAAATTTGGCCAAACACCAGCACAAGGTTCGTGGGTCATTGGAATGCATGTCTTCATATATATGCAGGCTATGACAGAAATTCTTGCTCGCCCCCTCCTCACAGCATTAAACAACTTCATTCCTTTGGAGTTCAAATACAAATAAATTCACTTAACTGAACAAAAACCGCAACAACACACAATTATTACTCCATCATATTCCATGCGTCAATATGCAACTACCAATTGCATGAAAAATTTAATATTCCATGATCCACCATTTTTCCTTTTTTATCATAATTATTACTTATATTATTTTGATTCTTATCATTTTAACACTTTATCATTCAGTTTCATTATATTATTATTTTAATTACCTTTCACCTAATTCTATCTTTTTTTTTTATACCAAAAAAAATTAAAATTTGAAAAATAAGTCGGACATGAGAAATAATAAAAGGTAGAGGCGCACAGATGTTATAATGGATAATAAAATGTTATAACTTATATGTTAAAATATGTAAAAATGGTAAATTGATTATTATTTCACTTTACTTTACCTTATTATAATTTATTTTACTATTTTGCCTTTAGTCTTTCTATCTTTCTATCGTATTATTATTTTATTATTTTATCTTTTTTAACTTTTGTCATCTCAAGCTTATTCAACTTATCGATTCAGTTTTTTTAAAAACATTAATATATGCAAATGAAAAAAATGATTTCACTGTATATAAAACTTATACATTAGCTTGATATATATATATATTTTTATGATATAACAATCTATTATATTTTTCTTTTATCACTAAATTAATTTACCTTTTTTTGTTCTTTCAGTTTAACATTTATGAATTAACCATTTATTTTCCTTTCATCATTATATCAATTTACCATTTTTCCAATTTAAAATTTATGATTTTACCATTTTATTACTTTAAAGTTTATTTACATCTTTATGCTTCCACCTTTTATTATTTCTCATCCAACTCTTTTTTTTTCTGAATTAATATAAGTTCCCTCATTTTTGGTAAAAAAAAAGTAATTAGAGTAAGATATTGAAAGTTGACATTCCAGAATGCCCAACACTTGAAAAGGTGTAGAAGTTGGTGAAGAAGATAATCCATAGGTACCAGCTTCCTCTAAAAATCTGAGTTGTTGAAAGGGAAATTTAGTTTAATCATGTGAGTAATCCATGCATTTTCCGGCTCTTTGTTTTTTTTTATTCTTATTCTTTGTCGGAATTAATGAGTTTACTAACCATTTAGATAATTAGTATTTGAAATTATATATATACTCATGTGTATCTTTTAATAAATTTGATGTTTTAGGTAAAAAAAAAAAAAAGAGTATGTCATATAATTTTAATACGAAGGAAATGATTTATATTATGTTGCATGTACATAAATTATTATCATATAGCTACTAATTTGTAAGACATGCATGATAAATTAAAGCAATTTACAATTGTGTATGCATATTTCAACAACTATTATTGATGAGAATTAAAATTAAAATTCAACCAAAGTCTAACTCTTATTATGACAAAAATTTAACTAACTATCAGAATCAATTCAAATTAAAAGAAAAGCATATAAAGAATTGAGATAAAAGACTAAATTGTAAAATATGAAACGGCATTGCCAATCAAAATTTCAACTTTAAGGCGGTTGTTGACAAAAAATGGTTTTGGCTGTTATAACTTTAAATTTCTTTTCTTTTTTATCTATTGGCTATTATACGTGGAAAAACTAATGGCCCGGACTTTTTTTTCTTTTACCAAAAAAGTAAAAGCTTATATTAATTTAAAAAATTTAAAAGTAGAAAAAAATATTCGATCGGGTAAATATAAAATGATAAAATGATAAAGGAACAAATATATTACAATGACAATAAAATAAAATGGTAAGGGTAAAATAATAAAATAAAAATGTAGTAATAAATTGAGTAGATGATGAAATTGTGAATTGCTAGCTTAGTATAAAGTCACTGAGTAGAGATGTGGAGGTAGGTGTGCAATCGTTTAAAATTACAAGGAGTAGAATTGAAGATGAAAAAAAAAATTAGTAAAGAAAAAATGCAAATAAGGTAAAAGTAGCATTTTTTTTTTGGTACTTATTAGTATAAATAAGTGAAAATAATAGAATTCAAATAGTCTTCGATTAGACGAGTTGGATATAGTTGTTCAATTGTATCAGGTGTGGGATTGTTCTTTGAAGTATATATAGGAGTTTATTTCCTTTTTTTCATTCCAAAATTTTTGACAGGTTAACATAAACAATATAATTTATGAGGAATCCAAAATTTACAAGTGACGTAAAGGTAGAAACTTGAGAGATATCATAAAGCTGATGTTTAAAATTTAATTAATTGTTTTAGTAACAAACTTATAAAACAAAGGATCCTGCAATTTGCATATATTGATATCGGGATCCTGAATCAAGATAAAATATAATCAATATTGTCAATCAACCAATTTATCTTTTTTTCTCTATATACAGAAAGGATGCGTGAAATTGCCGAGCCTATTCAATCAATGAATTATTTTTTTCACTCACCAGTTATACAATAAAATATGAAAAACTAAACTGGCGGTTCAGCTACCATCAAAGATCAAGCAGCATTGAATTTTGAGTGGGGCTGTCGATATCTCTCTTTTAAGATCAATCATCACTTGTAAAAAATATGCAACTGGCATTGTTCAAAAACAAAATCGAGGTCTTTCACCCTCCAACCATGATAGTAAAAAACTTTACACGGTATTCAAAATAAACTTTAATCTAGTTAATTTCAGTAACGAAAATCCATCAGGATTCAGTACCAGTCTATTTCCCTTAATATTAAAATTATTTTCTAAATTCTATAATGATTATGAGTTGGATTTCCTATCACTGTAGTTGTGAGATAGTAGAGTGTTGTTTAAGTGATGTAAACCGACTACAAAGATATAACTTACACAAGTCACGTGTAAATGTCACATGCAATTTCATATAACCTATCTATAGACCTAGTAAAATTGGAAACCAAAACGTGACTTCGTGGCCAAGCTGGTTAAGGCGTGCGACTGTTAATCGCAAGATCGTGAGTTCAATCCTCACCGAGGTCGTCCTTTTTTTGCATTAATTTTTCGAATTGATTTTTAAACTTATCTATAACACTGCAATAAAAAATAGTAGATAAGTAACGACTCATTAGTCTAGAGTCTAGACTCTACAGCCTTATACGTTGTATCTCACCCTGAACAACTACGTACGTTGCAATTAGAATCTCATATGATCTGATCATTAAGAGATTCGCAGGCTGCAGCCGACAAACTATGACATTTTACTTTGGATATGTCAAATTATCAGACTTCAGCCAATTTCCCGCTGTCACAATACAATTCTGCATTCACTATTATATTTTAACGGGGATCAAGCTAATTAGACTTTACTTCGGCGAACCCACCTACCTAGCTGTTTGGTTTGGCTGCCGAGCGAACGCTGGGCTCTGGTCGTATACGCCATATGAACTTCGAGATCTAGCTGGCCGACCACGTTATTAGCTAATCTATATCTTCGTGAAACTAATTTAACCGATAAGTTCCATAGACAAGTTATATAACGGAATTTAATAAAGATCATATTTTTAAGCTATACAGTGAAAATAATTGGATCGATCTTGCTAATAAGCACACATAGCAAGATAGAGAGGAGAAGAAGCACACATTAGAACTTCAAAAAAATCTAAAACCCAAATAAAAATGAAAAAATATGGTTCACACATTCTTGAACCAGTCAAGAGGGTGAAAGCTGGATATAAAGACTTTTCTTTTATAAAATTGAAAACAAATCGTGAAAGGGCACAAAACCGAAATTAAGTAAAACATAGAAAACAAAAGCGTGATAAGAAAAGAGAGCTGGAACGAGAACAAACAGACAGACAAGCAAGCAAACAATTAAAGCAATTCTATCAATAGGAAAAGAGAAGAACTGAAAAGAAAAAAGCACAATCCAAATTTGATTGAAACCGATTCTAGTATATCAAAATAGGGGCAAAACGAGTGAACATATGAAAGAATAAAAGTAAGAGCAGATAAAAAATCTCGGAAAACAAATCAACATGGGGTCTAATGGTATCGTAGAGAAAGGACCAGATGAAATCATGGAAACAGTTCTATTTAATCTCCAAGACTCCAGAACTTCCATGCTTGGAATCAGCAGCACCACCATCACGGTATGGGTCTAAATGCATATCACGGTCAGCAACTAAACCATCTTCCCAAACCCCATCAAATCCATCTTCGATCGGAGTGTTAGAAACAATATTGACAGCCCTCTCGAAGTAGAACCAATGGGCTTCATGATCTGTACTTTGAGCATTGGAAATGTACAAACTGACACGCAACACATTTTGATTACCATATCTAAGTTGACCAACACCATTTTCTGGGGTAACTGTTCCATCCAAGCCATCATTGGCAACCTTAACATTTGCCAACACTGGACCATCCAAAGCTTCACTTAACTTCAAACCTAACAAATCAGCACCTGCTCCAACAGAACGGAAACCTTCATCGCTTGGCGCTATAGAAGAAGAACACAATGAATTTGAATAATTTGAAGAAGGAGCGGCACCTAATAATCTAGCCAAGTTGGTTTCCCAGACAAAAGCTTGACGGCTACGTTCATAACGGAATCTAGCAACATCAAAATCAGAATTCACAGCTATAAATGAAGAGCTATCACTGCTGCAACTGCATTCAGAAACTGAACGATCTGATCTTGATTGATTTGAACTTGTGCTGAAAAATGATTGAGAGGCCACACCTGTGTGTTTACGCAATGGGTCAACTTGCACTGAAGTATGATTAAGTAGCTTGATATCAATTCTCTTGATGACAAAATAACCGAGCTTTGTTGAGACAATGGGTATTCTATGTGGCTTTTCGTTTTTGTCAGTACGTAGACCAGCAGCATTTAGAGCCTTATCACCCATGAGCTTATATTCTGAGATATCATTCACTGGACAGTTGACCTGTAAAATGATAGGAATTTGAGCCAATGATTCACTTAAGTTGATGGTTTCTGGAATGTTACAGAGCACAATCAACTCCACACCACTGTCGGCCTTAGGTTTCAAATCTGGCACAAACAACTGTCTGAAGAAACGTGCATTTTTGGTTGCTGTTGTGGCTGCTCCCTTGTTGGGTTGTAATTTGTTTGTCTTTTTATCATAAACTAATTGTTTAACTTTCTGTGAAAATAAGTAGCGAGTGAATAAAAGTTGAACAGGATCATTGCTTTGAGCTTTCAACACAACATTTTTGACTGCTTTTTGAGCTTTTGAAGAAGAACCATTACAACGTAATGCATCATCACCCAAAGCTTTACAAGGCTTTGTAACAATGTCATTACCTTGGAAATTTATTGGTAGAGTGTATTCAATACTTTCTAGAGCACCAGTGGCTTGTGAAAAACAATGGACACGTAAATAGACAAAATAACGAACACTGATGATACCTTCAGTGCTCAAATCAGCATATGTGAACTTAGACGACACTTCGTGACAAGAAGAAGGCAAGTTATGAGCATTTGGGAATTCCAATGTGAAGTCATATGCAGAGAACTCACCTTTGAACAAATCAGAACCTTCAGAAACAACAGTTGTGAAAACATTGGTAGTCTTATCAAATAGAGGTTTCTCATAATAATGATCTCTAGTACTGCTTTTGCCTTTGGAAGCTGAAGTTTCTCTGACAATCGCGAGAGAATCACCTTTGAGTCCGATATCAATTGAAACAATAGCTGGTAAATCGCTCAAAAATTCAAGCTCCACATGTCCAATGACTGAAGAGAATTGAGGAGAGAATGTATGGATATGATTTGGGAATTTCAATTTGAAAGTTGTTCTTATTGGATCTTCTGGAGGTAAAGTCATGGAGCTCTGACCAGCTTCTGATGGGACTGAACTTTGTGTAGTCATGATGGAGTTTCTTCTAGTGAGTGTTGTTGGTACAGTTGTAGAGCTCATTCTAAGAGAACTTCCACGAGTCACTGATGATGAAATTGAGTTGCGTTTTGTTGATGTATGTGAGTTGCCTATTGAAGCTGCTGAACCTCTTCTGTTTGAGCTCATAGATACTGTTGTGGCGGGTGGACGCATAGCAGCTGTGTACATTTTTGATAGTCTGTAATCTTGCTGTTTGTTTGGTAGATGGAAATAAGTAAGATGTTAACGATGGTGATCACAATAAAAGGAGAGAATATAGATATTAAGAGGAATCAAAAAGAATGAAAATCAACTTGTGATATTTCGGTGATGTCCAGCTTAATTATGATTCAAGTGATAGATGTTGATGGATGTGAGTTTGTTTTTCAAACGAAACAGAGTAGATGTGAGTTGAAAAGAGATCAAAAAAAGACCAAAAGAGTTTAAGTAAGAGAGATGTCAGGAAGAACAAAAAAAAAACTGGGAACAGAGTTGCAATTATAAGGAATCTGTTGCTTTGAGCACATCGTGAACTAATTCAGGCTTTAACCAATTTGATCGAAGGTTTTGACTATTAGCACCATGTCCGAAAGAAAAATGATCGAAGCTATGATGAGCTCGAGATAATGACAGATATCTTCTAAGCCGCAGTAACATGACAATTCTCCCTTGTTTGGTCGGGGAGTCAGGACAAAAACAAAGAAATAACAATGAATTCAACAGTGTAAGTATTGTGTCCCAAGGCGTCCACGTACGTCTCTCTGTTTTTCTCCTTAATAGACGAGAATATGGGAGAAGCGCGCACTCAGCCAATGAGAGGGGACAGCCTGGTGATATGCCTTGCGCTCTTTGTTATCCTGCTCTTCACTTGTTTCCACAATTATCATCGTCAACAATAACGGCAACTGTACGTACGTAACGGTACGTTGAATTGTTCATTGGTTAGGATGCATGATTTTTCCAACTTCATGGTAGGCACAATAACACATTCGGATCCAGTCTGACCGTCGTCACAAACATGTCAAACTCCAAAATCCTTCTTGCTCGAGGTGGGTATTTTTTTGACAGATATGAACAACGTTCCTTCTCTAGACATGTCCTCGAAAGCATATGTTGATTAAAGGTTTAACAACTCGGCTGCAGCTAAATTAAAAGGATGTGCTGTTGTAAAGGAGAAGCTAGCAGGAGGTGAAGTCAAATTCCACCCAAATTGATCATTGATCATCTATAACTTTCGGTACCTAAACCAAATCACCCATAATTCGACAAACACGGTCATAATATCAAATACTGAGGTTATTGATTGGCATTAGATTTGAATCACTTACATATACCTATCTCGGGAAATCAAAGCATAAACATAGCAGAAATTGCCACAATACAATGTATGTAGGAAGGACTCAGGAGCCTGATTATTGCAATTGTTGCAATACTATGGCTTGAAAAATGGACATTTGAAGTACGCGTCTAGCTAGCAACAGTACATAAAATGACATGATTTTAACTCATTGGGGTAACTTTATGGAACGTATCATGTTTCATATATATAGTTTAGCTGCAGATATTCTTCGACTATCATGGTATCTAGTTAACAGTTGACTTATCGACCATGATAAGCTAACGGACACGTTGAATTTCGGTAAATTTGTTTTTAGGTTTAAATACCAGTGAAAAGATCTTCCTGCTTTTAGCTGTATATCTCCTTCCTGGTCAAAATGGAAGGCCACTGCACAGTCAAATTAAACAATCACCATTTCTAAGCAACAATTTTGAATTCAGACTAATTCGTTAAATTCTTAATCTTGTATCTTGTATATATGGCCATGTAGCTCAATTGTACGTTCCCGAGAAATTAATGGTATACGTCTCGTCTCGTCTCGAGTTTCGAGTCTCGACTCTCGACTCTCGAGAATTATGTACGCGTCTTCTTCTTATATGAACAGTACGTAGCTAGCATACATAGAATTGTCACCATGACCCCAATTCTTCTAAGCAGCTAGTACAATTTCATTTATTTTAATGTTTGCACAATCAAAGAGCTGCCCCATGACTCATGAGTTGGGCCAGATTGCTGGCCAAACTCGAAAATAGAGCTACCGCCTATCTTTCATGCTAGCCCTAAGATCGAGTCACAAGTTACAACAGTCTCGCCTTTTTCGCCTTTTATACGCCAACATTTCAAACCTCATTTTATTAACTTGACTCTAATAGGTATAGTGTAACGTTATCATGCACCAGCTATAATGAAACCGAGGATTCTAATGGCTCATTAATCGAGCAAGTTAATGTAATGATCGATATGACAACGTACAAGCTCAAGTACTATCATCGAAGAAACCATAGTTTGAAAGAATAATTTGACCATCGAACAAAATCGAAGCTATTTAAAAGGCTGAGATTGGTTCAGTTGGGACCTTAACTTTTAAGGAGCGTTCACTGACAACTGTTCCCTTGAATTTTCACCTAATTCGGCACATGCAACTTTGTAAGCGCATTGTATTGCGCCAGCTGGAGCTTGTAGTCGTCGTAGATGATCAACAGCATCGCCAGGGTACGTTATTGTTTCTGTTCCTATAAAATCCATTAATTCTTTGGTGGAGTTTAAATTTTTTTGGTGGTGCGTCCTTTTCACAAAGCTGTCAATCTCTTCTACAATGACATATACAGCGTGGATCATTTTGAAGAATCATATATATATATGCTGCAAGGATTACAACCAGCTTAATTTGTATCATTGTAGCGGAGTTCAAATTCTGAAAGTGAAAAAGAATGCGCAAGAAGTTTTGCCATTCTGAATGATCGAGGGACCCCGCAGGTTAAGGAAGCTTTCGATCCATTTTCAAAAAAACGTCAAACACATAGATTTGATTCGATATTTAATCATTCAAACGTCAACAGCTACTCAATATTGAAAGGTCCACATTATCATAGATTAGAAAAATTATATATTGATGCACTTCACGTGAATTCTATTGATCTGTATCGTACCTACAAACGTACGTTAACGTGCGTTGTATTATTTTAATTCTCGGCACCGGGCACTTTAAAACCGTTATAGAACAACGTTTTCCAGCAACGAATTTACCTATTCTAGTTATTTAACTAATATGAGACTTGTGGGTGTGATACTTGTAAACTAACTGGTTCGATCAGTCTGGTTATATATATTTTTTACAAGTATGTTCACAAACCAGATTGCCTAATCAATGAAAATACGTGTGTACAGAATTAATGACATTAAAATTTAACTTTGTCTCAGCATGAAAGTGTACAGAGAGAAAGCTCCAATATATCAAAATATTTGCTGTCAAGTATTTTTGCTTGGGCGCTAGACTTTAAAATACACTCTGCAAGAGCCGATATCCTCAATCGAGATTTTCTATTAATTTCACATATATTTAGCCTATGAATTCTAGATACACTAAATGCTAACGTCATATGCCTAAATAGATGTCATTGATATGGATCAGAATGTATTAGGTTACTACTATATAAGTTGAATGAAATCGTTGATATAGTGCCATACACACTTAAGCTATACGCAGGAATTATTAATATTGATCTTTCGAGGAGCAAATTTCTAATTAATTCCTGTCGATCGTACCTCGAAAGGCCGAGACTGAGGTAAACAATGCACATGCCTGATCAAATTGTCTCAAGATGTATAAATTTGTCTTGCAATATCAAATTGTGAATTGACCACAGACCACAATTATCAAACCTTACTTATAATGCCATGTAAACATCGACCGGTTACCGGCAGTATCTAATATAGCCTCCGACACAAGGAGTCCTATTGCCGAAAGGTCTATCATTAACTTTTCCAGAAACAGAAATTGAAATTGTGGATGTAAAATCTCTACATGCGTATACGCATATACGCCCAATTATTTATAAAGAAATACATGAATTCATCTATGCAGTCTTTGACGTGAATTATTACTAATTTTGTCAAATTGTATGGGTCAGATTGTTTTTACGGGGTTAATGTAGCATGCAAATGAACATTAAGAATTCAAGGTAAATGCTGATGCTGATGCAGTATTCAATGCCTCATGAGCAGCAATGAGATCAAATCAATGAGATGAGATCGTTGATCGAAGCTCGGTTCAAACTTCATTCTGAAGCATATATTTACTTCCAATTTTGGATATATTTGTAAAGCGGGGCGGTTGAAGGTTAAAGGTTCAAGTATCTTGAATCTGCATCATGAAAGAACCCTGATTTGCAATCTTCAGCAAATCAATCATCACCCTAACCAAAATGTGCTTCGTTGTTGACATGGATGGTCTCGGGATTCCAAACAGTGTTAGTCACCGATACCGCATGATGTTCATAGGGCCTCTAGAACTTGAAAAACGTACCATTTGAATACTGAAGTCTACTGAATCTAGCATTATACATGGCCAAGAGAGCTTGCTCGGTCATCACATGTACTTTCTTCTGTGCCAAATAATACCAAAGCGATGGATATTGAGAAATTGTTCATCTTTTGTGTCTTCAATCAATTTGACAACATCCCTTCTTTCTTTCCCAATGACTTGGACATCATCATCTGACATCTAACATCATATACATGACCGAGCCCCGATTTGTTGTTTCAAAAGGGAGCTTGAATGAATAATTTTGTGCTAGCTTTCCACCAGTTGAAAGGTCAAATACCCAAGCTTGATGAATACCTGGAAATTGTTCAACTTTTGTGTTTTCAGTCAATTCAACAACATCCGCTCTTTCTCAATAACAATATTGGACATCTTAGCTCTTGAGTCTTATCACATCACAACACTTTCATATTCAAAGGGAAACAAGTCAAAGTTTAATAGATCAATCTAGTCGTTTTTAATTGTTCACCAACAATCTTCAACCGAACCTGAATCAAACATATAAACTTCCAACCATTCAGGCACAGGCAAAATGCAGGGGACCAAGATCCGAACCCACACAAACCACCCACATTCAACAAATTGGAATCTCATGTTAGATTAAGCAATTGAAAAGATCAATCTTTCTCCAACATATCTCTTTTCCAAAACCAACTTAATAAAGGCAACGTATGGCGAATCAGACCTTCATTCTGTCACGGGAACAATTAAAACAGGCCCAATACCTGATTTTTGACATATCAAACAACGAATTATAGGCCAAATTTCAATCATTCAAATTCTTGATAAGTTGGTTTCACAAAAACAACATATGTCGAAAGGGGAACTCCATGCGTGAATCGATGAGCTGTTCAACACGAACGTTTCTTTGATGATGTCAATTGAGGGAATTTAAATCGACTCATATGTGCAGGTGCTATATATTTCAACGATAGTGTTATCTTTCAAATTTCAAATTGTTCAAATTGTATATGACATATGGGTAATCTCAATTGTTTGTTTGGATACCCATGCTGGGTATACGTTGGAAATGAGCTCAAAAATAGATATCTAGACTTAGAAACGAAACAAATTTGATCAGATTGATTGATTTGAGTGACGCAATCGAAAGTTGCATACAGACGGCGAAAATTAGCTATATCATGAATTATTGGTCTTTTTCACATGTCTTGAATTGGATCACTTGATGATAATATAAGAGGCAATATTGAAGCACGATATACCTTTGATGATTTATACACTGGCCATGCGTATACTTGTTGTTTGTCTAACTGTGTTTAGCCCTCCTGTTCAGAACCTCTTCAGGACCTCTTCACCTCTAATTCAGAGGTGCGGTGGCGGGTGTGCGAGATCAGCAGCCATGGAAATTTGAAATTGCAGAAATTGCGCTTTTGGCAGCGTTTCGGCAAGAGTTACTGACACGAGCACTCAAATGACAGGCACACGTTCCTGGCAGTTGCCTCTGCCTCTATGTTATTTACATGGCCTTACAAAAATCCTTTTTTAGGCTTTGAAGTTTCACTGTTTAACACACCGCCGGAAAATTTCAAAAATTATACGATGGCCATTTAAGAGTATTGAAGCGAAAGATAAGACGAAGCAGATGACTCCACGTACCAATGACCCCCCCATTTTTGCATCCAAAACTGACGAGTATATGGAGTACCCCTCACTGTTCACACTCGACCCATTGTTTTGATCAATAATCAAATTAATCTGATTAGCTTGTTGAGCCGAGCTGGAGTCATCCACACCACAACAATTCAATTAAATTGTAGGTGGTGAGCTACCATGTCGGAGATCCGTGCTATATAAATTTGACAAACTTATTAGTGGTGGCAGAGGTAGAGGCAGAGGCAGAGGGCAGAGGGCAGAAGTTATAGTGAGCTGAGCTGTGCTGATTGCGGCATTTGATAGTTGTCAACTTGTCAGTTACCAGCTTATCCTCCTTTTCCGGCCTGGGCAGCGGCACCCCTTATTTAGCTATCTCTATCTATCCTGGACCTGTCTTGAAGCACGTAGGGAAGATGAAGGTGAGATGAAGGTGAGATGAAGGTGAGATGGCCGGTGCTCAGTGCACAGTGCACATGGGCGCTGTTTACAAAAAAAATCTGCAATCGATTCCAAGTCCGTCCAATGGCAGGCTGACTCTAAGAGAGTGTCTTTGTTTACGTCACGTCACCTTATACATGTTTATGAAATCAACCAACCATGATCCCTGCTCCTCCTTATAAATATCTTTCAAACACCCTGTTTTTCAGCTTAAAAGCTACAAGTTGAACGGAACTCGATTTTTCTTCTCCTCCGGATCACCTTGTTATCGATTTCCTCTACTTGTTTCACCCACAGCTGAAGACCTTGTGTCGCCTCATTTAATAAGATGGTCAAACTCACATCAACATCACCAGAACTGGCACCATTGGCACCAACAACTTCAATCGATCGTCTTTTAAGTCCGGAACAAAACCCAGGTCACAGTGAATATTTTGCAATCAATGAAAATGAAGCATTAGACACATCAACAGAATATCAAAGAGCAAGATCAAGATCAAGATTCGCCTCATTTACATCATTCGATTCAAGACCATCTTTCTTACTCCAGCATCAAATCTCTCAAACTGGTCTACACTCATCTCAAGTCTTACAACCACCGTTGATGACAACAAGTAACCCACCTAAAAGCAAATGGAGAATTTCAGCTATCGTTTTGTGGATTACAGCTTGTGGTTTCTCAGATGGTGCTCCTGGTGCGCTCTTACCTTTCATTGAAGATTTTTACAAGATCAATTATATTACCGTTTCCCTTATCTGGATGGCTGGTTCCATCGGTTATATCACATTGGCTTTGATCGCTTTCCGTTTGGAAGGTATCTTGGGAAAACGTAGAATGATGTCCTATGGTGCACTTTTCCAAGTGGTTATGTATTCTTTGGTTTCCCCTGGCCGGTCCTTTGTCTTTGTCGTTGCTGGTTTCTTCATTGGTGGTATGGGTGGTGCAATGGGTACTTCTCAGCACAATATCTTTTTGAGTAGATTCGATAAGGCTTCTTTGTACTTGGGTTTCTATCATGGTGGTTATGGTATCGGTGCTTCGTTTTCTCCTCTGATCGCCACAAAAATGATTGAACATGGTATTCAATGGAGTTATTTCTACTTGATCTTGTTAACTTGGTCAATTTTGAATTTTTTCAATTGTTGGAAGGCCTTTGAAGGCTGTGAAGAAGATATGAAACCTTTTGAAGGTAATGTCTCTAAAAACGAAACTCATGATCACAACTCTGATAATCATGTTCTAACTAGACAAATTTCAATTATCTCCGATATCGGAACAAGTGTTTTTGACAGCAGTGCATTATCTATCATTTCAACTGATCGTCCTGAAGATGTCAATGAGATCGCAGCCAATGCTGACAAGAATTTCCAGATTGCAGTGAAAAGTATCACAACATGGCTTTTAGCTGCTTTTGTCTTGTTTTATCAAGGTGGTGAGGTTATCCTAGGAGGTTGGATTGTCACTTTTTTGATTGATTACAGGGGTGGTTCAAAAGAAACTACCGGTTACATTGCTTCTTGTTTCTGGGCAGGTTTAACAGCAGGTCGTTTATTTATGACCCCACTACTAGGTCATCATGTCGGTGGAAAACGTAGTGTGTTCTTATTGATCGTTGGTTCAATTTCCTGTGCCATCTTTACTTGGTTCATCACTTATCTTCCAGCAACTTCAGTTTTCATCTTTTTAATCGGTTTGTTTGTTGGTCCAATGTATCCATTGATGATTACTGTTATCACTAAGATCATTCCTGCTGAATTGCAATTTGTCTCATTATCCATCGTTACTGCAGTGGGATCTTCAGGTGGTGCTTTATTCCCATTCTTAACCGGTCTTTTCGCTCAATATATGGGTACTTATATCGTGTTACCATTCTTTGTCATTTTGTTTTCAATGGATGGACTCATTTGGTCATTACTTCCAAACCCTGATAGAACTCCTGCTGATAACAAATGGTGGCACAGAATTTGGTAAATTTGGGTTCCCCCAAATTAAGATTTCATACCCGATATTCTCTTTCTCTTCTTTTTGGTTTACTCGATCTGCTACTACTTACACTTTCGATAAATTTTTTGGTTTATATTTCATTTCCACATTTGTGTTTATTTCATGGGTATATAGACTGTTATAACTTTTTATTATATTCTTTGCATAATCTTTCATCTCCAAATTTCACTCCTGTTTGCATATAATTTTATACCGTACAAGCATAAAAAGGCTACATATTCTTAATATTATTTACCTGACAATTTTAGGGAATCATTAACTATTTGAAAATCAGTGGAAGAAAAAAGCAGAAAAACTAACTAGCAAAACGAAAAAAAGAACCAAAGAAACCAAAGAAACCAAAAAAACCTAAGAGAAAAAAACAGATCCGTAATCTTAGCAAAATCAATCGATACATTAAAAACAAAACCATGACAACGATCAAAACACACTGCCGCCCCCATAAGTAACACCATAAGTTTCAAAATGGACGACGGGAACCACCAAATGCTCTTTTGGATGCAAACTTACCTCCACCACCTCTTCTATGAAACCCAGGACCGAAATGCCGATTATTCTTGAAATGTTGTCTACCAGGTTTGAAAGGAACAAACTCAGCTTTACTAGCACCTTTACCAATGGCACCTTTAGAGTATGACAATGGAGAATATGATGCATTATCTAAAACGGATAAGTCTAACGTATCAGTAGAACCAGTCTGCTGTTGTTGTTCTCGTAACTGATCCACATGTTTAAGCAAATCAGCAAATGAAAAAGTTCTAAAATTCTGAGAAAATTCTTGCAGTTCAGATTCTTTCATTAGGTCATTGACTTTAAAAGACAAATTTTTTCTAGTATCTTCAGATGATATCTCTTGTAGATCATCATGGACCCATTCTAGCAAGCAAAGAGTCTTCCAAATATTGGGGTGCTCAGAGACACCACCATTTGTAGACCCAGTGGCAAATTGATCAATTTGAGCAGCCAAGTTTGTTCTCGCAGTTAAGCGTTGCTTCACGTCTTGACCTTTAGTAATACCTGTTCTCAGTAACTTCAAATAACCTGCTAGAATGGTACCATCATCAACAACTTGTTCTGATTGCGACAACACCGCAAGCACCTTGTGTGGATCAGGGGTATCTCCCGCGCAGCCGCCGTTTGTTGGTATATCACCAGGTTTGATGTAAGCCGAATTATCAGTGATTGCCTCTTGATAGTTCAAATCAACCATGATGTAATTCTGTAAACGTTCTGCAAGCATCTTATATGCCTCTGGTTTAGCATAAGGCTTGATCAAGGAGACCAATGGGAAGTCGGGGAATTCTGAAAAGGCATTTCTGTTGGTGTTGCAATCATCGGGCAAGCCATGGGATAACATGAATTGGACGTTTCTTGATCCAGAAAAGAAAATGGTTTGGATCCAGTTCTGTAACTCTTCAGTCAATTGTTTCAAAGAGTCAAATTTGGGTCTTTTGAATTTCTTGTATGTGTCTTCTTCTTTATATTTGCTGTAAATAACGTTATCAGGGGTAAATCTCTTTAGACACTCCATGAGACTGTCTAGCCAAGTAAGAATGTGCTGAATATCTCCATCAGTTGGTTGGATTGAGGTAATTGATTCTGAAGGTGAATTTGTTGAGCTGAACATTATGCTATCGTTGAACTGTTGAATTCCAATTGATGGTATAAAGAAGACCGGTGTTCTATGAAATGGGGGATCACCAGCTCTTCTCTGTTCTTTGATAAGGTTAAAGGGACACAATTAATTGCACACACACCATTTTTTTATGGGCCATTCACCTGCCTCATTTACTGCGCCACAAAGAGGCGGGTGTACCGCGAAAGAAGTCATTTTTCCTTCAACTACTTTTTACAAATCGGATATTCACATAAAATTAAATGGATAGTATGGTATATAAAATGAATAGGTAACTGTTAAAAATGTTAAGGGTGACTGACAAACTTTTCATAATATTCAGCAGGAGTAGCATCCAGTGCTTCACTCAAACGCTTGAGTTTCTCCTTTTCAATCTCAGGTGTCCAGGAATCATATTTCTCCTTAGATCGAACAGGTCTTTCAGCTAATGGAGTCACTCTAAAAGCATGTCTCAACGAAGCGTTATCCCAATCAAATGTAGCCGTGTGAACCAATCTTCTGTTATCCCATAAAACCACGGTACGCTCATCCCAATTGGCTCTAATGTGAGCATCCAAACAAGATTCAATGTGGTTTTTGATGAAAGTCAATATGTTGTCAGACTCTTCTTGCTTTAATCCAAGTATTCTTCTGCCAAAACCTTTATTGAAAAACAACGATTTCGTTCCTAGGACTGGATGGTATCTCACCAATGGATGGATAGACGCAATTGGTGGCTTTCTCTGTTTATTACCGGTGGCAGTACTTGCAGCAGCCTGTTCAAAAGAAGAGTGGACCACTTGCAAATCATCAATCAATTCTCTAAATTGTGGGGACAATCTTTCATAAGCTGTGGTTAAATCGATAAATTGCGTATCTCCACCGACATCAGTTTGAAGCATAGCGAGCAGGGTGACACCAGGTGGTTGTAGCTCATAAGACACATCGGAATGGAAAACAATATTGTTCAACTTATCAGCATAAATCTGTTGGGCCTCATTGGTGCCTTCTCTCCTAAACACCATGTGAAAATTTGGTTGACCTTTAGGAGCCCAGGAAGTAGGGTGAACATGCAAAGGACCAAAATATTTCGCCCAAGTTAAGATATCTTCCTGTGACAAATCTTTGAGATCTTGATCTCTGAAAATGACAACACCACGTTTCTCAACAAGCAAAGCCAAATCATCTTTTTGTTTGTCTGTTAAAGTGGATAATTGGATACCAGAAACTTCAGTTCCAAGCTTTGGTGAGATTGGTCTAGTTTCCACCGATTTATTGGCAAGCAAACTTTCAAATGCTGGATCACCAAAGAAACCTCTGTCTGTATGTTGAAATGGATCCTTGTTGGTAAAGGCGTTTTCAAATTTCTTTTCCCATGTTGGAGCCCATTGGGGATATTTCAAACGGTCATAATTGGCTTTGGAAACCGTTTTGAGTTCATCTGTGACAATATCATCACTGCCGTTGACAAACTGGCTTGGAAGTTTAACAGTTGACATGTTGAAGTTCTCAAATTGTGAGTGATTTGTTTGACTGCATATTCATATGAAGTAGTTATCCAATTGGAGTGAATAAACATCAACTTTGGGAATCCAACATGATTTATATCAATTTGAAGAAATGGCGGGAAAACTTGAACGCCACAATAAACCAAAATCCAAATTCTGTTCGGTAGTTTGCCGATAATATTGATGAAATCTGGATGTTGAAAAATTCCATATATTGCAACGTCTTCATGCATACATGATGTCTATCTTCATATGAATGTATCAATTGGATAACGTTGGAATGGTGAGGTTCGATTATGGTCAGTATTCAGATCAAGGTGTGATGTACAGGTCGATGTTGAACTTGATGATAATGTGATAATGGTGAAATTGAGATTTTTAGACATGCACCACGACGTCTACAGTGGTGCCCACGGCCCACGCACGGCCCACGGTCCACCCGATTCAGAGTAATAAGTATGGACCAAATTTGGTACGTATAGTATAGTATAGTATAGTATAGTATAGTATAGTATGCTCCAGCTACCAACCAGCCTTCTCGCCTTCTGGCGACGGGACCTTCGGAGTTGGAACTTGGAAGTCGCGATATTCCGAGTCCCGAGTTCCTCCCACATTTTTGAATGGTGCCACCAGGTTTTTCTCATGTTCTCAAAATCCCTTTTGTTAGGACTTCCATGTCAAAACAGAACAGGAAAAGTTTGTATTGATTAACACCATGTAGTTCTTTTCATCTGGACCTATATCAACTCATGAATTTCTTCATTCTTCACCAGCATCTTTTTCTTTCATCCATTGACGGCATACTATAAAAAATCACACACTTTTTTCACACACACAACTCACTGATCATTTCTGGCACCATCCATTGCATATAGCCAGCAAACTACCATCCAAGATGCTTTTGCTTTTGTCGTTTGACAAATTTGACCAGCTGTTTGTCTTCACTATTCCCGTTGTATCCATTCTTAGAGAAGTGTTCCAAGTTTTAGAGGTTATTATACTATTGACCATCATTGTTCATTTGCTGGATATCTTCCTATTTACTCCAAGACCAATCAAGTGCATTCCGTCAGTCAAATACAAGCTTCCAATTTGGGGCAATTTAGATCTTCTTTACCCATATGCATCCAGTTTTCAAGACTCTCCTTGTGTCAAGTTCCAAAGATTGGCCAAACAATACGGTGATGTGTTTCAATTGAGACTCGGTATCAAACAGGTTTTGGTTGCTAATACATATGACTCCATTTTAAAACTTTATGCCGGTGGTGCAACCAAGTCAAACAATTCAAGACCAATGTCTCATACTTTCCATAAAGTGTTGTCTCAGTCTGGTGTTTTTACTGTTGGTTCTACTCCATTTGGTGAAACTTATGTGAAGTCCAGAAAGTTCTTGGGTAATTTGTTGAACAGTAAATCCAGCAAGGAGTATTATTCTGATATTATTGAAAGAGAAGCAAATAACATGATGACTAGAATATTGGATCAGTGTTACAACAAGGAAGATGCTACAGTTCAATTAGATTTTACAAGAGAAGCTCAATTTTTCCACTTAGCAGTTGCATTAAACTTGACTTATGGTTATGACATTGATTACTCAGATGAATTACAGAGAAAGCAAGCAGTTGAAATCATGTATGTTGAAAACCAAATAACCATGGTCAGATCTCATGTTCAAAATGTTCAAGATTACTTGCCTGGTTTCATTAGATTTTTCGTCAATTTGTGGTATCAGAATCCCAAAGTTTCCAAAGACTTATACAGAAGAAGAAATGAGTATTTGACAAGATATGCAGATTACACATTGGCCAATTTGAATTCAGGAAACCCAAATATGAAGAACAGTTTGATGTATTACTACTACACTGAAGCCAAAGACACAGTTACTCCAAGTCAAGTTGGTAGTGTTTGTTTGACCATGGTTAGCGCAGGATTAGATAACGCTCCTTTGAATTTCCAATACATGGTTATGCAATTGACCCAATCTCCTCATATTGTTACTAAGGCCTACCATGAGATCTTGAAGTGTTATAATCATGATGTGACCAAAGCTTGGAATGAATGTCATCTTGAACTGAAGTGTGCTTATATCTCAGCTATTGTGAAGGAAACCTTGAGATTGTTTACTGTCTTACCTATGGCTTTACCCAGACAGACCACCAAAGAGATTGTTTATCAGAATGCTGTTATTCCTAAAGAGACCACCATCTTCCTGAATTGTTGGGCTGGTAATCATGATGAGAAGAAGTTCATCAAGCCAATGGAATTTATCCCTGAACGGTTCATGGATTTGAATCATGAATGTGATTTCGATGACTTGAATCACCATGAAAACTTTGAATACGATGGTGGTAAGTTAGATCAATCTGTTAAACATTTGGCATTTGGTATCGGTTCAAGAATGTGTCTTGGTAACACGTTGGCTTTCAAAGAATTGTATGTGTTGACTTGTAAGTTTTTGTTGATGTTTGAACCTTTGGATATTGAGACTCCTGGGCTTGACGGCCAGTTGAACCCTTTGAAGTTAAACAAGTTCCCAGAGTCCATTGCAATTGAACCGAAGGAAGCTGTTATCAAGTTGAAGGTTAAAAACTTGCAATTGCTGGCTGCTTTGGATGGTGCCTGAATGTCGATAAAAAAAAAAAAAAACTTACTTCTGCGGCCTCTTGCCGGAATTTATTCGTAATTCATTATTTTAATTCCAATATTTATTCTTTAATTCTATGGGACATACATATTTCTAAGTATCTTTATAATATATACAATTCTGTTAAATTCAAAACTTGAACCAATATTCACTGCATGGACACTTCATGTCCATCGATATAATTCCAATCTGAAGTCTTCTTCCTCGAACTGATGGAAAAGACTGCGCGTGTTTAAGGCGGCCGAACTTTCTCGCCGTGAGCAATCTCTAAAACATATTGGCTTTATCTTTCAAAGACCCACTGTCTTTAGCCACCTCATTATTGATCTCTTTTGACAAACTATATCTTTGTCTTCGTTCAATCTGTTGATTGACTGCATTTCCAGCTAGTGACATATCGAGCTAAAGTCTCCCCCAGGCCCCTATATATGCAATCCGTTTCAGTTTTTACAGAAACAGAATATTAAATCAGTTTAAAAATGTCCAATGAAACCATAAAATTGAATGAATAATATCGTGTAATGTAAGTATAAAATAGGGGTGTATATATGTAGCTTAAACCAACCGGTTGTTGGCTCAGTGCCTAATGACTAACAAACTTTTCATAATATTCAGCAGGAGTAGCATCCAGTGCTTCACTCAAACGCTTGAGTTTCTCTTTTTCAATCTCAGGTGTCCAAGCATCATATTCTTCTTTGGAACCAACAGGTCTTTCACCTAGTGGAGTCACTCTGAAAGCATGTCTTAGAGAAGAGTTATCCCAATCGAAGGTCGCAGAATGAACCAGTCTTCTGTTATCCCATAAGACCACAGTACGCTCGTCCCAATTGGCTCTAATGTGCGCATCTAAACAAGATTCAATGTGGTTCTTAATGAAAGTCAATATGTTATCAGACTCCTCTTGCTTTAACCCAACAATTCTTCTAACAAAACCTCTGTTGAAAAACAAGGACTTGGTGCCCAAGACTGGATGGTATCTCACCAATGGATGAATGGACACAACCGGTGGCTTTCTTTGTTGGTTACCATTAGAAGTACTTGCAGCAGCCTGTTCAAGAGATGAGTGAACCACTTGCAAACCATCGATCAATTGCTTAAACTGTGGGGACAATCTTTCATAAGCAGTGGTTAAATCAATAAACTGGGTATCTCCACCAACGTCAGTTTGAAGCATAGCAAGTAGAGTGACAGCAGGTGGTTGCAATTCGTAAGAAACATCCGAATGGAAAACAATATTGTTGAGTTTGTTGGCGAATATCTTTTCAGATTCTTTTTCACCTTCTCTTCTGTAAACCAAATGATAATATGGACGACCTTTAGGAGCCCATGAGGTAGGATGAACATGCAAAGGACCATAATATTTTCCCCAGGTTAGAATATCTTCATTTGACAAATCCTTGAAATCTTGATCTCTAAAAACCACAACACCACGTTGCTCAACAAGCAAGGCCAAATCATCCTTTTGTTTGTCTGTCAATGAAGAGAGTTGAATACCAGAAACTTCAGTTCCAAGTTTTGGTGAGATTGGTCTAGTTTCCACTGACTTATTGGCAAGCAAACTTTCAAATGATGGATCACCGAAAAACCCTCTGTCTATATGATAATATGGATCCCTGTTGGTGAATGCATTTTCATATTTCTTTTCCCATGTTGGAGCCCATTCAGGATACTTTAAATGCTCATAGTTGGCTTTGGAAACAGTTTTTAGTTCATCTGTAATGATATCATCACCTTCATCAATGAATTGGTTTGGAACTCGAACCTGCAAATTTCCCATTTTGAAGTTTATTGATTGTTGAATTGAGTATTCTTTGTGGCCATATCTAGACTCTCGTTGACAAAAATGAATACTTCAATTGGGAAATCACCAAGATTTATATCTGCAGAAACATCAAATAACCATACGCCACATGTCTCACACACTTATAATCAACTAATGCATGGAAATGAAATTTCAAATCCCGTTCGGCAGTTTACCGATAAATACCACAGAGCCATAATAATTGTGAGATAAACTATACCGTCTTTCATGTGGGGTAGATTCGAAGGGACAAACCATATTTCATATCTGATCCGACTGATAAGAATATGTGTGATACAATACTTGATCCACACAAATGAGCATTTAGCAATAATATGACATATGGTCACATGCAATTGTATGTATATGTTGACCAAAAATCCTGACCGGTAAGTTTGTGGTTAACTAGATGTAGAAAAACAGTTGTGGATAATTGTGGCTTCTGCTTATCATCATTTGTAAAGTGCATGCATGTCAGCGTTCAGTCAGAATAAATGAATTGAATTGGAACATTCTTTGGTGTGTGCTGAACATTGATATTGATCTGGTGACTCCGGTCCACAATGTGATAAAAGGAGCCTGGGCTTAGAATCATGATTCAGTGATCATGATTAGAAAGATAGATGTAGTTGTAAGTAGAACTTTAACTTTGATGTGGAGATTATCAACTGTGAGGTACGGGTGTAAATATCGGAATAAAAATGTTGAGTGCAACATTTCCGATATCGAAGTAGGCTCATCAATCCTATTGTGCAGTCGAACAAACTCGGCATAACTGAAGCCAAGAAGACTCAAGAATCAAGACTCAAGAATCAAGACTCTATATTCTTGATAAAGTGGTTAACTTTGTTTGTACCAGTGAATCATCCTTACCTCATGGTTTATCAGCCATGCTGAATAGTTCACCACCAACAAAGAACAAGGACAACCATAATAACAACAAGGACACTCGTACCAACGAGTCTGATAAGATGAATCCCGAAGCCAAAAATTCTATCACCAACGGACTAATTTCAACTAGCCATCAACAATTCCATCCTTACAGAAAGAAACCAATTGCATGCTTGAATTGTCGGGAAAGAAAAGTGAAGTGTGACAAAGAAAGGCCTCATTGCAAATGTTGTACCATGAGAGGAATGACTTGTGTGTACGTGGAGCCTAAAAAAACTGGTCCAAAGGTTTCAGGAAAGATCACAAAAAAGATAGGACAAAAACCACCACCATCATCATCATCTCACATGAAAATACTTTTGCCAGCTAGTCAAAGTCAAGCCCCCACTGATATACCCAAAACAGTACCACCTTCAAGCAGAAACGGCTTGGTTGCCAACTCCATACACTGTCTTCCAATAAAATCGATCAAGAAGACTTCAAAAACCCACACTGATACAGGTTCGTCTGATGATACAACAAAAATTACTACAAACAAGAAAAGTCATACACTTCCAACAATCCAAAACATCATATCACCTGATCCTGCTTCATTACCTATTTCAAAGAAAAGTCCTATACCCTTTATTCCAGAAACCCCGTCCTCGGAAGGCCAACCTGCCGAACATTCGGTAGAATCTTCTAAGCCTCTCTGTTTGAACTTGAACTCTGCTACAATTGGCGTTTCTTATCTAACAGCTTCCTCCAGTGAACGCCTGAAGATGTTGAAACTCGACCAATGTGGTCTCACTGCTAATGATATTGATATTTTCCATAACTATTGGTTTGGCCTTCCCCATATGACAGATCACATATCTCCCAAAAGATACTTTAGTTACTTCAACTCTGATCCTCAGAGCGTGCTTCATTTTTCTTACATCATTTGGGCTCATTCTGCCAAAGATATTCCAGAGTATGAGTCTAAATCAATTCAACTATACGAAAAAGCCATCGAGATTGGTGATTTGTACTGGAAAAACAAACAACAATTTGACAATTTTAACATGCATTATTATCTTCGCTATATGAATGAACGGTATTTTTATGAGTACTTAGTTGGGAGTGGATTAAATTGCTCACTCACGTTGTCATCGTGTATGAGGCTAGCTCAGTTGGCTGGTTATGTGCAGATTGATGTTTCTCCAAACAACCCACTTACCGGCAAAACCGCTAGACCTCTCACTTTCCGAGGAATATCAAGCATGACCATGCAACTAAAGTGTTCGCCTACACAAGATCATACCATCGATGATAACTTAGATCCCGATTTATCGCTTGCTGAAGAAAAACGTCGTCTTTTCTGGGATGTCTACTTGGGTGAAAAATGGTACTCTCTAATTACTGGCCTTCCATCTTCATTGTCTGTTGATTCAGAAACTTTGGTTTATACAGCATTACCTTCCCCCACATCATTTTTCTCCTTGAATGGTTCTAATGGTACAGAGAGTGGAAGTATTACAGACTCTAATCCAGTTACTAGCGTTTATCTTCACGAAGCAATGGAGAAACTAGAGTCCAACGAAGTTATGATCGACTTGAACTCTTGTACATCAAGTATTCTTCTTTTAACAATGACTGAAAATATCGTTAAATGGAGCAAAGTGTTTTTGAATACTGCTAAATTGGAGGACATTGGTTTACCAGAAGCAATACCAAACATGCAATCTAAGATCGATGAAATTTCTAATAAGTTTTCCAGATTTGAGTCCAACGTCCTATACTTCGATATGGATGTTGGGCCAATGTTAAGACTTATGATCTCCATCACAAAGAATGTTCTGTATCATGCTATGCTTATTAAGCTGAGTTGTGTGTTCGAAAACAAACTTAAAATAGACCCCACTGGATCCAATATACATGAAGAGCATCGAAAATTTTTCACAGATTGTCTATATTCAGTTTCAGAGACGACAATCGAAGTGTTTTCACAAACAATTGAAACAGCGTCAGTGGAAGAGCTAGGATATGAGGTTTATATGGCACAAACCAATTGTTTGAAATCATTATATCAGTGTGCTGCATTTTTCAAACAGTTTGGATCCTTTTTGCTATTGGACAGATCAATTGAGTCCCGCTTGAATGCTTTGATTGCCCGTTATTTACGACAAGTCAGTGAACAATACCCCAAGACGGAGAAGGAGAAGTTTAACTCTAGATGTGCCAGATTGATGAAGGTAATGACTCATTGGAGTGAGATGCTACGCTCTCAGCCTGGGTTAATTTCATTTTTTGATATTTTTATTTGATTGATTTTCATTGAGCTTGTTATTTAATCCAGTTATGGGACCATCAATCATACACTTATACATCTTGAGTACTCGCATAGGAAATTCCAAGTCCACTAAATGCTATAAAGAGAAAGAATAACATATATACGCATATCAAGCTGATATTTGGTTTTGCTAATTACTCTTTTCAATCGTCGGTGTCACGTGTGGTTTCCTATGTTCTAGAAACACATGCAGGTCCGTTGGAGCGAGATGAATTCAACAATCTAACATTTTATAGGCCATATCAATCAATTAATTAGTGAGCAGATCACATCCCAGATCAGATTGGTTTAGTCTTTCTTGACTTTATGGCTATTATATAGTAGCCAGATCTCCATCTAGCTGTTGAAGTGAATTTGCCGTCTTTTAGTTTACTAGGATTTTGGTTAATTAGGAATGTCGTCACATGTATCATCTATTGATCTTAGGGAATATTGCTATTTGACTTTCTTATATAGTTCACATATATATTCTTTTTCCGCCGGTATATAAATGGATCATATTGGTTTTATAAACTTTTCATCACTAACTTCAGATTTTTGTAAATGATAATTGCCTTGCTACTTACTTGGCCTAGGCTCGCTAGAGATGGATTGACAATGGACTTCTTTCCTGCTGTGAGCTAAACATTGGTATCAACCTGTGATACGCAACACTGTGGTGTAAATATAGGGCTGTATTATGGATCAGTGCAAACATAACTAGAAAGATATATGTATAAGTTGGCCAATATATAATTGAATTGTTATTGGAAAATATCGGGTGCAATTATCGGAAATCTTAGAAAACACCCGACACACGCGAAGCCCAAAGAAGGCTCATCCCAAGTTCCAACATTGTGAAATTTGAACATCAATTGACTTCTGAGTTTCAGGGCCTGTTTTTATCAGTTACTACTTACAACAATTTAATAAAAACAACATGGTCACTTGTACTAACGAGTCAGAAATGATCTCCAAAGCCAACAATATACCAGTTTCAACTCATCGTCAACAATTCCACCCTTACAGAAAGAAACCAATTGCATGTTTGAATTGCCGTGAAAGAAAAGTGAAGTGTGACAAGGAACGTCCTCATTGCAGAATTTGTACACTGAGAAGAATGACCTGTGTGTACTTAGAGCCCCAAAAAACTGGCCCAAAGTCTTCAAGAAAGATTACAAAAAACATTGAAAGTCAACCATCATCATCGACGTCCAACATGAAGTCACTTTCGCCAGCAAATCAAGTCTCCACGAATATACCCAAAACATTGTCACCTGCCCCAAACAACGTCCTAAATGTCAACACCATACACCGTCTTTCAATAGACTCGTTCAAAAAGAATTCAAAAAGTCAGAATGATACAGGCTCGTCTGATAGCTCAACGAAAGTTACCGCAAATGTAAAAAATCATACACTTTCAACAACTCAAAACATCATATCAGTAGCCCCTGCTTCGAAACCAAGTTCAAAGAAAGCCCCGGTACCGATTATTCCAAAAACCCCTTCCTCAAAAGGTCAATCAGCCGAACCTGCAGTAGAATTCAATAAGCCACTTAGTCTGAACCTAGCAACTCACTCACAAGCTTTATCCAATGAACACCTGAAGATGCTGAAACTCGAGGAATGTGGTCTTACTGCTAATGATATTGATATTTTCCATAACTATTGGTTTGGCCTTCCCCATATGTCAGATCACATGTCTCCCAAAAGATACTTCAGTTATTTTAACTCTGATCCACAGAGTGTGCTTCATTGTTCTTACATCATTTGGGCTCATTCTGCTAAAGATATTCCAGAGTACGAAACAAAGTCAAATCAACTCTATGAAAAATCGGTCGAGATTGGTGATACGTACTGGAAAAACAAACAGTCTATGGACAACTTTAACATGCATTATTATCTTCATTACATGAATGAACGGTATTTCTATGAGTACTTAAGTGGAGCTGGATTGAATTGCTCAGTCAACTTGTCGTCCTGTATGAGAATAGCCCAGTTGGCCGGTTATATACAGATTGATGCTTTCCCAAATAATACCATTACGGGTAGAACTGCTAGACCTCTTGATTTGAGAGGAATTTCAAGTATAACTATGAATATAGAAAGCTCGACTGCACAAGATCATACCATTGATGATAACTTAGATCCTGATTTACCGCTTGCTGAAGAAAAACGTCGTCTTTTTTGGGATATCTACTTGGGTGAAAAATGGTACTCTCTAATTACTGGCCTTCCATCTTCCTTGTCCGTTGATTCAGAAACGTTGATTTACACAGTATTACCTTCCCCTACCTCATTTTTCTCTTTGAATAGTTCTGATGGTACCGAGGGTGCGGACTCTAGCTCCATTGCTAGCCTTTATCTTCATGAAGCAATGGAGAAATTAGAGTCCAACGATGTTATGATTGACTTGAACTCCTATACATCAAGCATTCTTCTTTTAACAATGACTGAAAAGATTGTCAAATGGTGCAAAGTTTTTCTGAATACTGCAAAATTAGAGGACATTAGTTTACCAGAAGCAATTACGAACATGCAATCTAAGATTGATGACATTTCTAATAAGGTTTCGAGGTTTGAATCCAACGTTTTGTACTTTGATATGGATACGGGCCCATTGTTAAGACTTTTGATTTCCATGACAAAGAATGTTTTGTATCATTCTATGCTTATCAAACTCAGTTGTGTATTTGAAAACAATCTCAAAACTGACCCCACTGGATCCAACATAGATGAACAGCATCGTATGTTTTTTACGAATTGTCTTTATTTAGTTTCGGGGACCACAAGTGAAGTGTTTTCACAGATCATTGAAACAGGGCCGGTTGAGGAGGTAGGATTCGAAGTTTATATGGCACAAATTAATTGCCTAAAATCATTATATCAGTGTGCTGCATTTTTCAAACAGTTTGGATCAATTTTGGTACTGGACAGATCAATCGAGTCTCGTTTGAATGCTTTGATTGCCCGATACTTACAACAAGTCAATGAACAAAACCCCCACACTAAGAAGTCTAACTCTAGATGTGCAAGATTGATGAAGGTAATGATTCATTGGAGTGAGATGCTACGTTCTCAACCTGGGTTGATTTCATTTTTTGACACTTTTATTTGATCAATTTTCATTGTTCCGCAGCTGGTCTAATACTGAAACCAACGAACATAGATCATATCCCAGCCTCCAGGTGCTCAATTGAAAATACCAACAGTTAATGTTATAAAGAAAAAAAATATATTACTCATTGTTATCAAACGGATAGTCTGTCTTGCCTATTACACTTATCAATCGCCGGTGTCATTTTCTATGTTCTAGAAACTCAAGTCCATTGAATGAGATATGTATCCACTGATTTAATAATTAGTCAGGTTGGACATATATCAGATTAGATCCAACTCAATATTTTGAACAAACAATTTAAGGTTCTTCGACCTTTGATCAGTGAAATAGAATTTTGATCAAATTAAAATGATCATGACCCTGACCCGATTATCACCTATTGATTAGAGATTATTGTTGTATATTACCTTTTTATAGAACCTCGATGACGTATAAGATACTTTCACATGAACAAATTTAGCTGGTGCCAATGCATTTTTTTTGTCTTTCCATATAACTGTTTTGAAAACATGCATTAATATTTTAAAATGGCAGAAAATTCTTGAGTCTGCTCAGTGTGAGACTCTATATCTGATCACATCGATATATATATAACTTTGCTCTATAGACTATATATATCACCTTCGGTCGCCTGTACGTAAACCTTTAGGATTCCATGGGGTAGCTGAAATCTACAAATTAATTGTCACCTGAGAGGTACGGCCGTGTGTACGTCGGAATTACATGAGCTCTAACACGAGACTTCCGAGACAGAAGTACCACCGGGCCAATTAAATTCCATCAAGCTAGAACCAACCAAAAGTCAAGTCAAGACGACTCAAGACTCTTAGTGCCAGGATAGTTAGAAGGCAGGAACAATTAACCAAACTTAGTAGACCGATAGGTTGGGAACTCGGAAAAAACCAAATGTGGATCAAACTCCTAAACGTGGTCGTTCAGGTGAGGTGAGATGAATGTGTGTGGGTTGTCTTCAGTGGTCAAAGACTTGATCGGGGAGACAGATTCCCAAGGTTCCATCTCAGCCTGAA
The DNA here is from genome assembly GCA_001599995.1 of Ambrosiozyma monospora. NCBI lineage: Eukaryota > Fungi > Ascomycota > Pichiomycetes > Pichiales > Pichiaceae > Ambrosiozyma > Ambrosiozyma monospora. The sequence continues at coordinate 91,527 of BCIP01000035.1, read as the reverse complement.
CAGGAGGAAAACAGGAGCATTAAGTGCCTGGGAAATAGCTATCAGCCCATGCAGTGGCACCACCACATCTGGTGGCTGACTATAGGGGTTGAAGCGTCTTACTTCTTTAGATACCTTCGGCCAAAGCCTTTTCACAATGTGGTTGGAACCCTAGTGAGGACGACAATCCCAATCACCAGTCCCCAGACCGAATTGTCTTCGGGATCTAGCGACGATTCAGTGATCTGTGATATCAGAAAAGTCACTCTTTACCTGACACTTAGTGTCTTCGCCAAACGTGGTTGAGTTCCTTAATTTCTACCAATGGATCACTCTGATTTGTCAGTTATGCTCAATAGTTTACCACTGGTCAAAAACCAAAACAACAATTAATAACAACAAGCATACTTGTACTAACGAGTCTGATAAGATGACTCTCAACGATCTTATCACCAACCCCCCAATTTCAACTCGTCATCAACAACTTCATCCTTACAGAAAGAATCCAATGGCATGCTTGAATTGCCGTGAAAGAAGAGTGAAATGTGACAAAGAACACCCTCATTGCAAACGCTGTATATTGAGAGGAATAAGTTGTGTGTACGTGGAGCCTAAAAAAACCGGACCAAAGACTTCAGGAAAGATCACAAAAAAGATTGAACGAAAACCACCACCATCACCATCATCATCATCATCATCGTCGTCGTTCCCCATGACAATACTTTTGCCACTTAGTCAAAATCAGCCTTCAACACTTGTACCCAGAACAGTACCACCTTCCACCAAAAACGGCTTGATTATCAACTCCATTCACCACCTTCCAATAGAATCGTTCAAGAAGAAATCGAAAACTCAGACAGATAATGGTTTGTTTGATGGCACAACGAAGACAACACCTATAACGGTGATTCCAAAAACCCCTTCCTCAAAAGGACGTATGCTCGAACCTAAATCTGCTACAATTGGTGTTAATTACTTGACAGCTTCCTCCAGTGAACGCTTGAAGATGTTGAAACTCGATCAACATGGTCTTACTTCTAATGATATAGACATTTTCCACAACTATTGGTTTGGCCTTCCTCATATGACAGATCACATATCTTCCAAAAGATACTTTAGTTATTTTAATTCTGATCCTCAAAGTGTGCTTCATTGTTCTTACATCATTTGGGCTCATTCTGCCAAAGATATTCCACAGTATGAGTCTAAATCAATTCAACTATATGAAAAAGCCATCGAGCTTGGTGATATGTATTGGAAAAACAAGCAATCCATGGAGAATTTTAACATGCATTATTATCTTCATTACCTAAATGACCGGTATTTCTATGAGTACTTGACTGGAAATGGATTGAATTGCTCACTCACTTTATCATCATGCATGAGATTAGCTCAGTTGGCTGGTTATGTACAGATTGACGTTTCCCCAAACATGAATATGCAAGATCATACCATTGATGATAACCTAGATCCAGATTTACCACTTGCTGAAGAAAAACGTCGCCTTTTTTGGGATATCTACTTGGGTGAAGAATGGTACTCTCTAATTACTGGCCTTCCATCTTCATTGTCTGTTGATTCAGAAACTTTGGTTTATACAGCATTACCTTCCCCCACATCATTTTTCTCCTTGAATGGTTCAGAGAGTGGAAGTATTACAGACTCCAATCCAGTTACTAGCGTTTATCTTCACGAAGCAATGGAGAAACTAGAGTCCAACGAAGTTATGATCGACTTGAATTCTTTCACATCAAGTATTCTTCTTCTCACAATGACTGAAAGTATTGTCAAATGGAGCAAAGTGTTTTTGAATACTGCTAAATTAGAGGACATTGGTTTACCAGAAGCAATACCAAACATGCAATCTAAGATTGATGACATTTCTAATAAGTTTTCCAGATTCGAATCTAACGTCTTATACTTTGATATGGATGTTGGTCCAATGTTAAGACTTTTGATTTTCATGACAAAGAATGTTTTGTATCATTCTATGCTCATCAAACTCAGTTGTGTATTTGAGAACAAACTTAAAACTGATCCCACTGGATCCAATATACACGAAGAGCATCGAAAATTTTTCACAGATTGTCTATATTCAGTTTCAGAGACCACAATAGAAGTGTTTTCACAAACAATTGAAACAGGAACCGTGGAAGAGCTAGGATATGAAGTGTATATGGCACAAATCAATTGTTTGAAATCATTATATCAGTGTGCTGCATTTTTCAAACAGTTTGGATCAATTTTGGTACTGGACAGATCAATCGAGTCTTGTTTGAATGCTTTAATTGCCCGTTATTTACAACAAGTCAGTGAACAATACCCCCAAGCAGAGGAGTTCAACTCCAGGTGTGCAAGATTGATGAAGATGATGACACAGTGGAGTGAGATGCTACGTTCTCAGCCTGGTTTGATTTCATTTTTTAGGATTTTTATCTGATTCCTGCATGTATATGTACCAAAGTGATAGTCCATATAGTCCATCTTGCAAATTACTCTTATCAATCATCGGTGTCTATATTAGCTAGAGACCCTTTCGTCATTAACTTCAGATTCTTGTAAGTTCTGCGCCTATAATTGTACCTGTTGAATTATGACCGAGCTCGTGTTGTATAAAACCCAATTTCAAATACCGTACCATTATGGATACAATTAACCATTTTTTAAAGTTGTTATATAAACGATTCGAATCTCGATATAAGCTGCTTCAAACTTCAAACTTCAAACTTCAAGCTCATCGGAGGCTTTTTGGATCTGCGCGCGGGCAAAGTCGTGTCAGCATATGTTTTTCATTTTGTGTAAACTGCGCCTATAACGATGTTGAAGTTTTACCACCAGTTTTAGAATTTATAAGATTGAATACATTTGTACGTACCCATGAGTGGAGATTTATGGTTTAAGAAGAGGCATAATTGTACAGGTATAATCAAGTTTATCGGGTAGGGGAAATCATATATTCGAAAAGTGTATATATATAAAGGAAAGCGTAATTAAACAAAGAAAGTATTAAATAGTAAGAAAAAAAAACAATATGAAATTGAATTATAAGGATAGGGTATTGGATATAGAAAAGTGGGAGTCTAGCGGATAACAATATCTCTAAAATAAGAGATGTAAGTAAAGTAGTAATACAATTGTAGCGTGGTAGTGAAAATTGAAGTAAATGGATGACGACTAAACGTTTTCAATGTAGGCATTGGTGTAACGGTCAACAGCGGAGATGTTTCTAAACTTTTGGTCATGAACACTCTGTGGTTCTAATTCTTCAACAGCTGCTGATCTAGTGAGGAAGAAGTTGCAAAAGTAAGCACAGAACAGAAGCACAGTGATTGGGATCATGATCCAAATACACCAATCAGGGACAAGATAGCTGGTATCATTTGTTTGTAATTTTAAGATTGAAATAACAGTCACTGTTAAACTCAATGCAAATGAAGCGAAACTTTCCATTGTTGTAAGAACATGAAACATGGTGTTGTCGGACCAGTAACCGTAGAGGTCTTGAGTAAGTGTACAGAAGATGGCCACGGCACAAGAGACAGCAAGTCTGAAGATGAATAATTCAGGTTGATCATATATGTCATCATAATCTTTGTATTTCAATGAATTTGAGACCAAATAAAGTGCTGTTTCTTTGACCAAGTCATCGTTATCGACACTGGTGAAGTTTCTGAAAGGTGCTGATTTCACAGCCAGGATAATTGGAAATGGTAAACAGATAAGATGTAAGCCAGTAGCAATCAATAAACACCAGTTTGTAGCTGGATTGACTTTAACTTCTTCATCAACTGGTTCTGCTTTCTTAATAGCGAAGAAATTCAATATCATCGCTATGAATGATGTTATCACAGGTATCAAAAGTGGAACAATTCTGTATGTGATGACCGTTATGAAAGTCACCGAAAAAGTTGCCACAGATAGTGATAGCAGAACCAAAAGGAAAATGATATTTTCAAAGAACCATAGTCCAAGATAGTTCACCAATAGTGTTGTTCCTTGTATGGCTGCTGTTATCGCCAGTATTGCTGTGTTTTGTGGCTCAAGAATGTAAGGTATTGTCATTGGAATCGTTATTAGCGTGAACAGTATGCTCACTGCAAGACACCCATTTGAGTTTCTTCTGTGTTCATATTTGTATGGGTTTCTTTCCATTTTGAAATGATGTTATTGTTATTATGAAGTTTATGTGGTTTGAGTATTTGAGTATTATGTTTTGAATCTGTGTATCTGAATGTGTTTGAACGGTTGTTTTGGTTATGATATGTTCGTTAAGGAGTGAAAAAATATTGTTGTTGTTGGATTTGGAAAAATTAAGGAGAGTTGTTGATAAAAAGGCTCCTTGAACAATCTGAGTTTGAAATGAGTGAATATTGAATCTGTATCAAAGATGGCTAGTTGGTTGGCTTGCAGGTTTTGTGGGAGTTCGAAGGTATTCTGCCTAGTTCTTCTGATGAAATGGCAGGAGGAACAATATTTATAAAAATGACGATGATGTTCTTTTCCAAATTGAATTAGTACCAGAAGTACAGGACACTGGGCTGAACTGGACTTGTTGGGATATAAGCTGATGCCGGATAATGGTACCTTTTTCTAAGAATGATGTATATAGAAGCAGTGTATGACTGAGCTGTATTTATCATCGATGCGTAGTATTGGATTTCAAAGCAAAGGACAAGTTTACATTCAAATCAGCTCAACCACAACATCCACCAGTCAGTGCTAGCTAGCAAGCTGGAAACACATGATGATGATAATTTCCATTCCTGATGATCCACGCTTAAACGAAGGTAAACACAGCGTAGTAGTTTGACCACCCAGTGACCAATCAGTGGGAACCACCCATGCCTCGTAGAGTCATAAGCCCATTATTCATAATTATTCCTACTTGAGCAGGTTCCAGGCGTGCCATGTCGCCATGTCCAGCCCATGATTCTCTTCTCCGAGGTGTCAACGACTACTGCGGCGCGCGTGGCATCGCATGTAATACGTCCTCTTTGGTTAAATGTGCGGCTCACATAGCTTAGGCGGTGAGTAGTAGTGTACTGACTGCGCCGCTCTTTCCGTGGCTAAGCAATGCTTAAATGACTTGTGCTCACTTCTCATTGGCCAGGTCGGAGATTTTTCGTGGCTCACCAAAAGTTCACTGCTTAGAAAGAAGTATACGGTTGGGTGATCATAACAAATGATACATGATAAATGATAAATGATAAATGATAAACACCACCACGTACTTCCTGTAACGTAATTACTGGTGGTGTATCTCACCGTAGGCATGTGTGATGCAAATCCACTAAAAATAGTATGGGAGGGTTTGAAATTCACAGGGCACAGGGTAGATGAGATCTTGATTTGAATAGATCAAATAGGCAAATTTTCAAAGGAGCGAAGACGACACACGCACGCACCAAATTTCAAACCAGCAACCTCTTCAACACGATCAATTATACCGTGTACTGCCCCTTTCAGTCTTTTAGATCTTGATCCAGCAAAATCAACAATCAAGCTCACAATCAAACCCATGATTTAACACAAAAGGTCATATAGGGGTTGAACAACCAGCATTTCACTGAGCAGTCAACTCAGTTCCAGCAATTTCTCACACAGCTTTCCGGAACTTGCTGAGCATAAGCGTTTTTTTACCCAAGCCTAGATCAGATGTATCCCATTGAACATCGTTTTTGCTTCATCACATGTGCCTTTTTTTCACCTCCATTAGAACTCTCTATAGACTAAATTATGCTTATGATCAATTTCTTCTCATATACACGATGAAAACAAGCTACCTTGAAGATACCCTTCCCAGAAAGAACAAAGAGTCAAGACCCTCCACCATCATGTGAAAAAAAGGTTGAAATCTTGACAGTTCATCTACTTCATATCACAACCAATGCTTTTAGACCCATATACAACATCAATTGGGGTTTTTCCTTTCATGCTGAGAGCAGATGGTACCTATATGCACCGAGTTCGAAAGACATTGCACGTGAAGTTGAGAACAACGTCATAACCCGTTCTTTAAATGACTAGGATCATCCATCAGCAAATTATATGCCATTGGGTCATCTCTACAAAGATCAAACCAACTTCCTTCCAATTTCGATTTCTCCGTCAGTCTGCTTGATTCTAAGAGCTATCAGTGAAGAAATTATTCTAGCTTAGCATATTCTTCCATCTTCAATTGAGTTTTAATGTTCTCATCTAGTCCACCTATGCCCACCAAATACACTCAAGCAATAACCAATTATATGACCACCATTGGATAGTACATTAAAGTGCATTAACTTCAAATTTAACTAACTAGATTATGTCACAAAGATTATGTCACAGGAAAAGAAAAAAAAAAGACCCAGATTGCACATTTTTCATTTCAACCATGTTTTGTCATTGCCTATCCAGTCCAACAGCAGCAATTTGAAGCAACAAGAAGATTACAAGCAAGCTCCAGAGAGCACATTAGAGAGCTAATTACACTGCCACTTGGATCTAACGATGAACTGAATCGCAACTGAAATAACAATACCCGAAACAGCGAACACACCTAAGTTACCAGAAGTCTCAGCAGGTGGAATAACCAGAATCTCACAGATGTAACAATGACCATCTAGTCAGAACAGCCACAGGGTTTTGGAATCGCAGAGTTGAATGTTGAAATTGTGTTGTGACTGTGACAGGAACCGTGCAACAATTTATCAGAAGTCGGGGAACTCTGAAGATAGATTCATCATTTGAATAAGTACTGCCGGAACAAGAGATAAGAAACAAGAGGATGGCAATCATGATATACCATGAAGTATTTTGGAAATGAGGAGATATCATTGTTAAGTTGCTTCATGATTATGTTAAGAGAATGATGATGAAAATTCAGCTAAACTTAAGAGACATGTTAAGATGAAAACAATGAAGACTCAACTAAGGAATGTAAGGAATGAAGATGAGATATATAATTGAAGTTTTTCAGTTTGGTTTATTATTCAACATCGCACTGATTATGTCTATCAAGTGCAGTAAAGCTGTCAAAGTTATTATTGTGTTCTTTCAATAACTAAGGAGGATTTTTTGACCAACCCATGCCCTAGCTTCTGTATATGTGTTTTTTTTAAATCGATATATAGCAGCTGCAATGTGCAATGTGCATGCATCTACTAAAAAATTGAAAACCTGCATGACATGCTACATATGCAACTGTATATCCTAATCATCTATACATGAACACAGGGCCCATGGCGCACTACATATAACATAATTTATCATCATCAACCGCAACTTATAAGCTAGTGTTCAAATCCTGCTAAAAAATACGTGATCACATGCAATTCTCTTCTTCAAATGTGTCCCAAACCATTCAATTTCGGTCACACGACAAGTTTCCAAAACTTTCCAATTAAATGCCGTATACTTTGTAGAAAGTCTTTGAAGATCGACTAATTGTTGAGTTCTACAACCAGGCCTATATATTTCAATAAAATGGAAGATTGTTCTTCATTCATATGGTATATATAGGGTCCATTCATATCCATACTTATCCATTCATGCACATTGTACGTATATGCGCATGTGTTCGTCTATTAGCGGGGCTTAATAGGTACGTTGATCAAAGGTATATACACACACACACACACACACACACAAACACACACGCCCAGTGTAGGTGATCGATTTGATCCGGGGGATTATAATAAATTTATACGACTATATAGTAGGGCAACGTTTTCTTGTCGTCACTTTGAACTATAGGAATCACCACCATGTGTGTACGTTGAGGCCAAAATTTGATTGGTGAAAAGTTTAACGAATGGCCGATATATGACAGTTCCCCGGGGCCCTGGTAGACGACCCGGTACAACAATTAGGAGCTCGGATAACGATCTCTGAAAAAAAAAGACGCGTTGAGTCAATTCTTGAGTTGAATTTGACTTCACTTTTGGCCTACCACCAGTATCTAGCAAATTTGTAATTTGGAATTTAATTAGAGGAAATTAAGTCAAAATTAATATAGAAAGTATACACATGTAGGGGAAGAAAGAAATGAAATGATGAAAGAACAGGAATCACTGGGTTAACCAATGTATATCCAAAGCTCAATCAATGAGGGAATCATTAAAAAAAAAGAACACAAAAACGTAACAGAAAACATTATACACAATTTATCACTCTAAAGCATGACTATAAAAAGAGCCAGATGCCAAATCAAACAACATCTCTCTCATATCTAATCCTACCATCAACGATATTCGTCACAGGACGAAGTTTAGTAGCATCAGCGGGTGTCATATGGTTATTACTACCATGATCAGACTGATCAGAGTAATTGTTATGGTTAAACATATCAAAATTATGTTTGAATTGTTCCAAATCACCTTCTCCATAATTGTTTGAATCACCATCATTAGTGATATTCATTTCCAATTCAACTGATGGATCATCTTTGCGTTTTATCGTTTGAATCACCATGAATGAAAGTAACCATGATATGAACAACAAGACAATGACAACGATCATGAACCAAGTTAACCATTCTGGTGCATTTTTAATATCTGTGTGGTCTCTTTCACTGAGGTAATCTTCAGTACTGGGTTCTTGTTGTCCCGTGTAGTGAAGGTGGTATTTCCCGAGAACACAGGTAACTATAGCTAAGCCAAATGAGACTGTTATCAGGTTATGGTTGAATAAGTGGATGTATGACTGGTTGAGCCACATTGCAGAAACGTTAACCACTAAAGAACAACCAAGCACAATGGAACAAGCAATAGCAAACCCATGAACAGGGTTTCCAGAATCAGTCAACGCAGCCAGTGCAATGACAAATGGCCAAGAGACAACATGAAGTACTATCGACAGCAGCACATACAAATTTGACTTCAACTGAACTTCTCTCAAAGCGTTCTTATTGTAAAATAACACAGACACAAATGTCAAAATGTAACTAATGAAAGTTGTGAGTGTTGAAACTGCCAACATACCGACTTTTTTCGTGATTGCCGTTGTCAAAATGGAGACAATCAAAGCTATTGCCAAATCGGTGTTTATTATATGGTAGTCAACTGATTTCACTTTGCATCCTAGTAAATTCCAAATAAATTCAAGTGTCAAAAGTACTGATGTTGTTATAAGTTGTGGCCAGTATGGATAGTATAAGTATGTATACTTGCTTACCACATAGGTGTAGTATAGTGGATATGACACAAGTATGAGCAGCCAAGCGTATGCATTTGGTGTGTTTATCATATCTTTGGATGCGGTCTGTGTGTTGAGTATATGGATATTCTAGTTGGTGATGGAGTTTCTTGATGATATATGTGGCGTTCTTGTGTATAGTGTTGTCGTCAGGTTGGTGACTCGTGAGCTGTGGTACTGTTTTCCCAGGGTTTGGAATCTATGGATGTTGTTTTGCGAGTGCTATTTGTACCGGTGGAGTTTGAAATAAATCAATCTGATCAGTTTCAGTTGTAAAACCAACTCTGATTCAGTAGATGGAATGTGAATTGAAGGAAGAAGTGTCCTTTATATATAAGACTACGAGCTAACACATCCCAAGTTCCAGTGTTGTGTCAACTCCAAAGCTAAATTTCGATGTAGTTAGGTAGAGGCTAGAGCCTAGACGTCCCAATTTTTCAAACATGAAAGGTGATGATTCAACTTTTAATTTAGTGGAAGACGGCCTCTTTGTTCTTAGTGTAAACCTGCACTGCATGTCACCGTACACGCGGTGTTCAATAGGGGCATTAAACGTACAATGCATCTTAATTCAGAAACTTATTCAAATGCAACAACAAATGCAGCCTAAATCGGTGAGTATAAATATAATCTTGCTGGTGACCACTGAGGTGACAAAAACCTATTTGGGATTAGTTAATCTCACATTTGAAAACATTCTATTCAACTATGGTGGGGCATATCGGCATCAAGGTAATTAAGTATGCCTCATCACCTCACCCATGTGTGGTTCTTGTGGTTCTTGATCTAACATCCAATTAAATCCAGTTTCGATCGGAGGTTTTTAATGTTTTTGGTCCAATTTTAGTTCTTCCAGAATCGAGATCGGGCTTGAGTATCGATTTTAGGTGTCAAATTAAGGGCTGCTAAGTTCCAACTAGACGAGGAAACGACCCTTATAGCGAACAAAATTAATTAGACTCTGTACGTGAATTAAAGCCAAGAATCCAGTCTTTCTTCTCCAACACAAAAACAAATTGCACACCAATTTATGGGATGATTAAGAACAATCTTCACATGTCATAACACAAAATCAATATGCTTGTCATAAATTTAGTAGTCAGTGAGAATGAGTATCAATCAAGAATTTGAGGCACTCGTAGCTAAACAAACGTATGTTACATGTGTTGGAGAATCATTACGATTCACCACACTTTTATTATAGCCTACAACGTACGTACTCATCCATCATATATTACAGGTTACCACGTCCCTTCATATTCACATATGTACGTACTATGTATGGACCAGTTTGATGGATGGACGACTCGAACTCTAGCTTACTGGTTTAATACTTGTGGATCTCCTTTCTTCGATGATCTGATTCTTAAGTCCTCGACCAGCGGTGTCTTCGGAACGGTTGTTTGAAAACCACAATTGACAGGCGAATCTACATCGATCTTAAAATCAATGTAACGTATACAAATTAAGAATCATATGATTTACATGGATTAAAGAACAAGGGTTTATAAATCGATGTTCAAAATTTTGCAAATGATACGACTGATCACTTTTTTGCTTTACGCGTTTGCCAGTGGTAGTACGCCTCTTGCCAGAGTCCAGATACGGCATGAAGATATTGAAATAGAGCTCTTGATCAGATTTTCATGTTTTACAAATTGCCCGTGCTTTACAGATATCCATAAACCTTCAAATATCCACGTCCATACAAAATATTCACAATTACATACAAACAATGTCAAGCTTATCTAGTGACATCTCAACCAGGATAGGGTCAAGAGTGTTGAGACTTGAAGACAATTATCTTTATAAGATTGCAAAAGCTGAAGCCGAAAATGGAGATGATATTCTTGATCACATCATCAAAGAATTTTACAGTTACAAACAAAGAAAAAAACGATACACTACTTCCATTACATAGAGGACCACCTGAAAAGAATCCATTGACTGATATATCACTGTTTGAAGGAAAAGAGGCCAAATAGGTTGTTGATAGAGTGGGAGACTTGACTCTATTGAACATTATGAGGTTTGCCTGTGTACATACTGGACAGAATAAATATGAACTAGAAAATTCCACGTTGGGCAAATGGCATTTGGGTGCACTTATCAGGATGGATAATATGCAGCGTAAGAGATATCTTCTTCTCAATAAGTTTCCAGTTCTTGAATTATCCGAAGAAGAAGATGCAGTACATAGATTCATGTTGAAATTAGCAGAAGAAAGACATAAGCTAAGAACAGTCGTCCATGGGAATCGAAAAGATGGTGAATCAATAGTTCCACTCAATGAGGAACAAGTAAGGGATCTTGTGAGCAAAAATTCAAGAAAGATTGGAAGGCAAGAAAGAGTTCAGATATTGAGAAACAGAAAATCATAGACAAGCATCACGCTTCAGACTCACTAACTTAATCTAGCTATTACCAAAGTTCAGGTACCAATTTGTCCATGAGAAAGACTATATGAAAGAGAAATTTGAATATGAAAGTGTGACGAATCGTAAACCGTGAAATGTGATGTATGGAGGTGAAGCTTTGGAGAAACGATGAGGATGTAATGCAATGCATACATATCTGAATCTCTTCATTCAGAACAACCTGGTGAGCGCTCGCGAATCTGAGCGAGATAAATGAAGTAAACCCTTTACCCCAGTGTCCCTAGTACCTATCTAGTGTCTATCTAGTACCGCCGCCTGCTTTGGAATCTGTTTACTGTTTCAGACTTGTTTAATTATTGGCGCAGAGGAAAATGTTCAAGCTCTTTATACACATCTGTTGCATCTTGATTCTTCAGTTTTTGATTCTTCCTGATCAGCAATATCTCCCACCTATACTATGAAGACCCCTTGAAAACTGGTTCTGTCATCACGTGTCGCAACACATTTCAATCAAATCAGATTTATATAGGCCTCATCGATGATCCAATTTTGATGCTTGAGTCCGCCTTGTTGATGAAGAATTTGTTCGCTACAACGCTAGTATGTTCAATCGTCAATACGCCCAATTTCTAGTTAAGCAGTTACCCTGAATTCCCTCCAATAGCAACCGTCATTCTCACTTCAATCCATAATGTCAAAGTCTTCTTTGGAAACTGTTATGAAACGTTTTTCTGTCCAAGTTACAATCACAGGAAAAAAAACCAGTCAATTTTGAAGTACTATACTATACTCATCCGTTTCCACCACAACTTTTGTGAACAATGTTGTTCCCTTTTTTCCCAACTTTCAATAAAATAGTTGTTTCTCCCATCTTTTCAAATTCAAGAATTGACAAGGCTATCAACATACCATCAAATAGAAACATTTCATACTTGCATCAAAGACATACACGATCATAAATTAAAGTGCAAACCTTCAAAAAAACAAATGAGATGCTAACCGATACACCACAGATTATTCCAAGTTTCAAAATCAATCATTTTCGTGACACCCATATATTCGATTCCTATTTCAGATACATTACAGGTTCTATTACTCTTCGATTCCAAGAGGCTGCAGGAAACATCGTTTCGGTTAACGTGGGGTTAAAGGGAGATGCTAAATATCAAATTAAAGAAAAAAGAGCTTCTGGTATATCAATTGACAATTATTCACCTTCTAGAAAATGGCATACTGAGATCTTAGATATTAGAAACTCTCAAGTTGGCTTGAATGATTATCCAACTTTCAGCAAAGATGATGAAAGAGTGTTACCCATAGATTTACAATTCCCAGCTAATGCTCCTTCAAGCTGTGAACCAATTGAATTGCATTCCCCAGATGGGTTCGTCATCGTCTATGAAGCAACATATGATGTCTATGTCAAAGTGAAATTCCAAACCAAAGAGGGCCGTTTCAAGAATCTTGAATTCTATCATTCTTTAAGATATCAAGGAGACTCATTATATGAAGCATCGATGCCTCCTTTATTACAACACTCAGCTATACAAGTTCATACATTCAAAAACAAAAGAGGCTCGATCCCAGTGAAACCAAACAAGTTCAAGATGTTCTTCACAACAGCAAAGAAACGCACATGTAAATTTATCAATTTCCAACAAGATTTGGAATTTTTCATTGAGGCACCTTTGAAAAAACCATTTGATTTGAATTCTAGATTAGCTAGCATTCCATTGAAATTCACATGGGTTTGGAATCAAGATACAACTTTGGAATCATTTAAATACAACAGCAAGAAATACGGATACTATGGAAACAGTGAGGATGAGAAAGGTAAGACAGCCAATGGTACCACTGGAAACAGCAGGAATGACCAATATAAGTCCACTGGACTAGGCTTGATCCAGTGTTTCTCAGTGAAGCTTGAACTGTGGGTCAAGTACTCATATCAATTTGATCCTGCCAAACCAGCAGCTGTTGGATTTTACGTCATTGAACTATACAAATGCAATTACTCAGAAGGTGAACGATTCACTTTGGATGCAGCAGATGAAGGAGTGAACCACTCTAGAAGTGGAGTCGGTACCAATGGAACAACTGATGCCGGTGGAAACGGTGGTAATAAAATGAGTACGTTGATGGGTAATCTAGGAATGTTCATTGAATCCGATGTCGTACCTATTGATAAACTGTCGAGCACGGTTCCTATGAACAAGAGTGATCCAAGATGTAACACCGAGATGGTTTTGAAGTTGTCGTTGGAGATGGGTGAAGATATACCTGGAGGAGGAGGTAAGAATACACAGATGTATGAGTTGGAGTTGGATTGTACTTTGGTATCTAATTATGTTGCTAGAGAACCTGTTTCTGCTAAATCACAGACTTTTGATGAGGTCATGTACGGTGAGAAGTTGTATGATGCTTCTAGAGCTTATTCTACTGTCACTTTGAGAAATAGACAAAATAAATAACTTTAATTCAATATGTAGTGTTAGTTTCATGGTGTGAATTGGTTTTCTATACTTATAATTCCTCTCATACTCATCTATTTTTCTCCCTTAATTCATCTGGCACTCGGCCCGAGGTGACGTTGGGCTAGCTTCCGAGTCCCGATTTGAGCTTTCTTATTATATGTTGTGCACGAATTTATTTATTTGATCCGGTTTGGTCTAACATCCGAGGTTCCAGTTGTTTCTAACTATATTTAATTCTTTTTAACTCTCTTTTTAATAGCTTTTTTAAAAAATATCAGCTCATATATATGATAGTACAATGTATTCTTGTATCATGTTTGATATGAACTCAATTGTACGCGTCTCATGTGATACGCGTATATCCGCTGAATGAGCACACACAACGGTCCATTCTTACTGGATTAATTAATTGTTCAGATTCCATGGTATCATATACCACAAATGGAATCTTAAGTGGGTGGCATTGTAGGGATAAACAACGCAAGCTGTATTGGTAATTATGTGTTCATTAAATTGTCAGTTGTACATGATAAGAGGTCAACAAATATTTGCATCCAAAAATTGAGCACATATCTAGATGCATGCACGCACCGGTTTTGCACAAGTGCATTCAGATTTAGAGCTTGAACAATATAACTGGGTACTGTTTGTAGTGATGTTGAAGATTCGATGCTGATAGAAAGACGGTTTATGTGCATATGGATGGTTTAGGTGCACCGACGTACATGTCTTTCTCTAAAGGGTTCGTCTGTCTCCAGACCAAGTTTTGAGTTTCCAGGGTCATGGTTGAAATTTCACCAATGAGAAACAAAAATAGACTTGGCTGCTTGGTTGGTAAGCTTCATACATCATATGTGCAAGTTAGATCTGAAAGTTGGAAAGAATAGTATATATCACAGAACAGCTAACTGCTGCTTTTCTCACATGTTTCTGAAAATGGATGCTCGTGGAATTCAGGGCACAGCAGCCTGTGGCTGGGTAAAACTTACTTTGGGGTTGGGTGTCGATTGGTTGATCTCCATCAATTACTGTTTCTGTAGTTACTTATATAAACCCATGTCCAGCCTGTTGTTTACATCTACATTATCACCGTTCATTGATGTATCTTTTTTCTTGTTCTTTTTCCTTTTTTATGTGTCCTAAAGAAACAAATTCGTCGTTAAACCGTTAACGAGTTCGATATGAAGATTCTCACATTCGCTCCACCACTTTCTACAAATTCTGCAGAGTTGATCAATTCACACAATTCATCTACTTCTTCCCATACCCATAAGACTCAACAACCATCCATAGTCAGCATTGAACAGAGAAACACCAACAAGAATCAAAATGTGGCTTGCTTAGAATGTCGTTCCAAAAAAACCAAATGCAACAAAGATTTTCCTTCATGTTCAAGATGCAAGCGCAAAGGCATCAATTGCGTTTACGTTGAACACAGAAAGAGTGGACCCAAACCAAAGCCAAAGTCAACACCAAAATCTAAGAAGAAAAGATCAAAATCATCATCATCAGGTTTGATCGCCAAAAAACCAAAATCAAGATTTTCAAGATCAAGATCATTGTCTATTTCGACATTCAAAAAACCACCAACTATTCAAGCCGAATCACTAAAGGAAGTTCCTAGCTCCACTGTTGTTACTATTAGATCCCGCAACTCCTCCAAACCCAATTTAAAGTCGGCTTCTATTACTCATATTCAACAAAGCTCAAAAGATATTACTTCTAGTCAAGATGATAAAAAGTCAGACATTGATCATGATGATGATCCTTCAATTTTCACTGTTGCTGATTTGATTGAATTTGGTCTCAAATCGAGCACAGCCACCACAGCCACGGAATCCAACCAGGCCGCAGATTGCGCAAGTGCTGCTTCGACTACCACCACAACCAGTGTGACAACAGCAACATCAACATCAATGGAAGATTACCGCTGGGATTTCCTGTCTCCGAAGGATCATAATAATGAGATATCTTTGAGCCCCCTAAGTACGGAGTTTAGTGGTGGTTGTGGTGAGGTAGAGCAATCTGATATTTTAGAGAGTGAGTTGGGACTAGCTGAATTTGACCTTACAGTTGCTGATGTCATCAAATTACAAAATCATTGGTTTGATAATTGTCGGTTGATGTTCAAGTATTCTAAAAAAAGATATTTATTCCATTTGAAAAATAATGCCCAGTTCATTTCTCATTTCAGCTATATTATTTGGGCAGTTGCAGCGTCTGAAATTCCAGAATATAAGGGGAAAAGTAGGTTGTTGTATGATAAAGCTGTTCAGCTTAGCAAACCTCTGGTTTTAGCAAATGATTCAATTGGAAAATATTCAGAGATTGGTGCTCTTTACTCATTACAATATCTTTGTGTTCGGCTTTATTTTGAGTTTATCAATATTCAAATTGGTGCTGATGTACAATTGACTCTTAATAAGTTGATTAAATCTATTCAATTGTTTGGATATGATCAATTGGATGTTGATCCGGTAGCGTATTTAAATCCGATGGCTTTCTTGAAAAAATCTAAGGATGCAGCTGCTTTAGGTGTGATTAATGGTGATGACATGTTAGATGAAGAACTTTCATTAATTGAAGAAAAACGCAGAGTATTTTGGGATGCGTATGCCTTGGATAAATGGTTATCTATGTCATCTGGTGATCTTTCTAAACTGGCTTGTGGTGGGAAAAATGGTGCTTATCTCACAAAATTACCTTCTCCCACCAGTTTTTACTCTTTGAATGATGATACAATTGGATTCAAGATGGATCCTTCTTCTGGTTTTTTCCTTCAAGAATCAATGCAAAAATTCAGTGATGGTCAAGTGATGATTGATTTCAATTCGGGTTCTTCTAAATTATTGTTACTCGCCATTGCAGAGAGTGATATCAAATGGTGTCGAGCTTTTCTTGAGTCTATTGTTGATGATTCATGGGATTCAAAAGCTGATAATTCTTCATTGATTGATAAGATTGAACATATGGTGGAAGCTCTTGACAATTTCCCAAGTAATGTGCTCACTTTTGACCCACCTTTTGAAAAATGGTTCGATGTTGTCATTTACAATACTGAGATTTCACTCTATCTGTCAGTTTTGTCAAGACTCAATTTACTACTTGAAATGAAACTTCTGAACTTTGATCAATCGATTCAGGATTCTTGTATTGACCTCACTAACTTTAACTCAAATCTCGCCCTTGATATTTCCAAAACAGAATCAATCAACATGGAACTTGACAACAATATGACTAGCATTACTCCACTCTCCGTTCTTGATATACCAACAGTCATCGGTCCATCATCATGTGGTTTGTCGCCAACCATGAACGGAACCCCAATACAGTCAGCAGTGTACAAACCCGGGTCTTCAGTTAACGACGTCCAAAAAGAACTCTATAACTATATCTACAACAAAGCTGGTACTTTAAGTCTTGAACTCTTTTGTTATCTTTGCTATGATGATACAGACCCTGTCACACAACAACCAACCCAAATTCCGTCAAATACATTACCAATTGATCAATTACCTATGAGTCCAATTGATGATCATCAACCTGATTTTCAAAGAAATAAATGCGATAATTATGTGTTTGGTGATATAAGGTTTGGATTCGAGAAAGATTGTATTGATTATGAGACTGCTAGTGATGAAGCTAACGGTTTTTCAGTTGATGAAGAATTGAGTATTTCAAGAAAAGTGATTCTGAAGAATACATCAAGATCGTTATTACATCTACGTGAAGTGTTTCTCAAATATGGTGCTTTGATTGGATTGGATAAGTCCATTGGTGGAAGAGTTCAATTTGCTATCCAGCAGATTAATCGACAGTCAACCATAAATGATTGATTTTAATGTGATTCTGACCAGTTATTTATTACATGGTAACTTTGAGCAATCATGCAAATATTTATTGCAGATCTATTTATACTTGGGAAGCTGTATAATATCAACAAGTTAAGTTTATATTCTTCATTATTTAATCGTTTATCGTAATAAAAGCAAGAAAAATGTATGTACCAAAAATTAAAGTCTATAAGATAAAGAACACCGGAGGAAATAAAACAAAAATTGAAGACCATACATGTAAATAGATCAGAGCATATTAAAGAAAGAAATTTCCTCGGGTTTGTCAGCCAATGTATTCATCCAATTTTTCAAACTCAACTGGAATCTAATTACTTTTTCTCTTTTCCAATCACTACTATATGGTATGTTTCTGTTATTAGCATCATCGATTGGCAATTGGTCCTCATCTCTAACAGTCGATAATGGATTAATTAAATTGACTTCGTTCTTTGGGTTAAAAACAACGTCACAGACAGTATCTATATGTTGATCCAAGCTTCTTTGCATTTCATCAGACACTTCTGGGGTTAGGTGTAACACGTTTTTGAATCTTCTAAAGCATGCTGATGTATGGAGAAGTGATTTGACACATTGCTTAAACAAGAAATCCATTGGTGGATCAACTAATAGTGATTTCCCAGTTTTATTGGTTGCGAACCAGTCCATTTGATTCATACAAGACTCACAGCTCTTAAAAAGGATTTTCTTGAAAAATTGGATATAGTCATCGGAAACATCAGGTATGGCAAACAAAGAAGGGTCACACTCGATGTTGGTATATTCAGTCTGATAAACGATTTGTATCTGTTGTTCCAACTTCTGTTTAAAGAAGCCACTAAACTTCTCTAAGAGACGATGATAAAGACCAGCAATACAAGAACTAACCACAATTTTCATTGTTGGTTCTTTGTCTAACTCCAAGAAAAATAAGTTTCCAATCAAACCTTCCAATTTTGCAACTATTTTCCTAACATCGTTATCAATCTTGTAGAGAACACCATCTGCATTCAGATCAGCCACGTCTAGATAAGTACGACTCCAATTCATTACTCCTTCTGCAACAGTTAGCACAATCACCCTGGAAGAGGCGGACTTCATATCAAGTAGCACACAGTTCCCTTCAATTCTTTTTAAAGCCACCTCAAGAAACAACCCATCATTAACCTTGAAAGTTGGAGGCATATCCAGAGTAAGTAACTCGTGATCAATCTCTAAAAGAGATGAAGTGGATGGCAATTTAGTTAAAATCTGATAATTTGAAGCCATTGTAATCATAGGTGGTAAATCAGCCACGGCAGACATCCATTTGTCAGCAGAATATATATCCCAAAACAATCTTCTCTTTTCTTCAAGCAAAGGTAACTCTGGATCCAACCCATCATCTTCATTATTATTGTCCACTAGTGAATTGCTGTTGGATGACATAATAATCCGGGATAAATATGTTCCATTTGATATTCCTGATGTGACACTTTTAGCATCCAATTGGTCATACCCAGCCATCTGCATCAATCTAAGAGCTGAACCGATATCCAAAGTAGCTTTGACTGATTCACCAATAAGAAACTCCAAACAAACCCTTAAAAATAAATGATTGAGTACATACATAGTGTTGAAATTGTCAATCTTGCCAAGTTTGGCCCAGTACAACTCATACGCCACAATCGATTTGTTATAAAGACGAAGCACCAAGTGTTGATATTCAGGCATTTCTAAAGCAACATTAGCCCACATGATATAAGAGAAATGAAGAACCATGCTTGGTTCATGTTCAAAATAGTAAAGATACCGTTTCATAGAGTGAAGGAAAATCAAGTCTCGGTGAGCTTCCCAGTATGAATGAAGTTTATCCACGTCAGCCAATGTAAGTTCTAGTTCCGGGAGACCAAGTTCATATTCTCGTTTCTCAATTGGTGTCATTGAGTCAACATTCTGGGATCTTTGCTTACGTTTCTTGGTTGGATTGTTGTTTCCGGTGTTGTTTTTGTTTTTACTTTTCTTCTTATTATCGTTGTTCTTGTTGGATTTGTCATCACTTGTACCGTTCCCATTCAAACTTGTGGATACAAGACCTAGTTTCTGGGATTGTAATCTTGGTTTGGGTCCAGTCTTCTTATGTTCAATATAGACACAAAACTTGTCTTTGCTTTGACATCTGGTACAGCAAGGTTGTAACATATCACATTTCAGCTTGGCCTCTCTGCATGAGAGACAAGCTATACCCTTGTAAGCGGGCCTTTTCTTGCGTTCAGTGTTGTTCGGACTGTTGGTATTGCTGTTATTGCTGTTATTGCTGTTGGTACTGCTGATACTGTTGTTGTTGTTTCCATTGTCACTTTCGTTGGACTCAGAATTGGGTATTGAGAAAAACATTGATGAAGGTGGATTGAAGGCCAAATGCATAACAACTGGTTTGCAAGACCTCTGGTAAATCTGATGTCAACTGAAATCTGTGTTTAACGTGGTTCGGATTTGGACAATCTATATTTTTCTTTTTACCCTGAACTCAAGGGATCGTGTTTGTTTATATACTTCGGATGCATCTAGAAAGTCATGATTGTTGAGTCCGTCAAGACTCAAAGCTCAACAACTCGGTGACATGCATTCAAGCTGCCCATCTAGTCGGATCACCACCAAAACCCGAATCACACGTACACGTACACGTACTTACTTTACACTTATCTCCACTGTTTCAGGGCTTAAGGGCCAAGGCCGGTACATACAAGTTATTACAAGGCCCGTTGAACACGTATTTATTTGCGCTGGAAAGAATTCTCTGGCGGATTCTAAATTCTCTGCAGCTGCAGCCAGCCTCGCTCTACACTTTCGCTTTTTCGCCCACTCTTTCGGATCTGTATAGACGGCCGACTCCAATCGGCCGTAATTGAGATCCGCCAATCAGCGTCTTGGATTTAGTGGATTTATGTCTTATGTCCGTGGAATCGGCTACGCCTACATTCTAACTCATTCTAACTCATTCTAACTATTAGAATTATTACTGGACAACATCGGACAATATGTTTTTTTTTTTTCATGAAAAAAACATTGAATTGTTGTAAATATTCTTTTACACGTTGTAGATATATCGATGTAAACGGTAAGTGGTCATATAAACACCAAGCCTCCATATGCTCATTTTCTATAATCAGGAGCCAATTGACTCAACGTACGTAACATGTACAGGGCCCGTCAAACATAATCCAGTTAATTGTTGAACTTCAGGGCCCTCTAAAGCCATTTTCACATGCTTTCTCGATTCTATACCCCATTTCACATGCATGCTCTAATCTATATCCCATTTTTTCCTTCCTCAAAGTATTCATGGAATAAGCCTCTATAGTGGAAAGTGGTGCCCAGTTCGGTCAGCTCGGAAAAGTCATCTTTGTCAATGGTAAAATCAAACATCCCGAGAGCTTCCTTCAATCTATCTCTATTTGATGACGTAGTGATAGGCAAGACACCGGATTGATAAACCCATCTCAAAATCAATTGACTCTTAGTCACACCATACTTCTTGATTAATCTCTCAACAAGGTCATCCACTGGTCCACCATCAGTGATCTTATGAGGTAAAATAGGAGTCAGTGGAGAGAAAGCTTCCACCAAAATATCATTCTTTTGACAAAATTCAACAATTCCTGGAGATTGGTTCTGCAAATACAAATGAAACTCGATTTGATTGACTTGAGGTTTAATCTTAGCAACTTTCAAAATTTTTTCAAGCATCTCCTTATTGAAATTAGAAACACCAATGTTTTTGGCCTTACCTTCTTCAACCAACTTCTCCATTTGTCTCCAGGCCTCTTCAACGGTGATATAAGAGATTTCAGGATGGAAAAATGGTGAATGAATCAAATATAAATCCAAATACTCCATATTCATCTTCTTCAAAGACTTCGTCAATGCTTCATATGGACCCGAACGAGTAGTTGCAGGATATTTAATACCCCAACCAGGATTATATTTCGATGTTATCCATAACTTGGATCTATCAACTTTCGAACGCTTCACGGCTTCTCCAACTTCAAGTTCAGTGGTATAGACTTCAGCTGTGTCAATGTGAGTAAAACCAGCATATGTGATGGCATCTGTTAACAATTGTGTTAGTTCTTCGGTCACTGTCTCTTGTGGATTGTCCGTTTCTGATCTCTTCTTTGACTTGTGCTTGGTACCAACTCCCATTGCTTAATTATCATTAGTTTAAGACCTACTAATGAGGCCAGCTTAAAATCTGTTAGTATATCTTCTTTCCTTGTGCGGGGTTCTGTTGATCTAGGGTAGATATCTGGTCAAACATACCTAGGGCCGGGATTTGATCTCCAGTGTGAGCTAAAGTAAATGATGGAATTTGAGTCATATGTTTGGCTTTGTTATAGTTCTAAAGAGTGGAAGCTGTTATATCATGATTCATGAAATTGTAGGGATAAAGAAAGTATGGGAACATTCTTAAATGTTGGGTGTGTGGTAAGTGTCCAACTGGCTAGCTCACCACCACAGTCCACTGTCAACACTAAATTGAATCAAGATAGCCTTCAACAAATTCAGTGGCTGGCTCCCTGAGTGCTTCCAGAACCCAGATGGTGTACGGATTTTCAGTTTAAGCGAGCGGGAACCAAGCCGAACGGCGGAACTTCTCCGCAAGTCACATACGGTAAGTCGGTGCGACAGCCATTCCAATTTCCAATTTCAGCCATGGATATCTATCTCTTCAAAAAAATAAATTAAACGCCAATAAATTGCACCATGTGTAAACAAAAGATATATACAAAGGCAATATATATACACAAAAAACTGATAAATGATGAGTGATAACCAATGCCGAACCAAAATCATGATGCTTCAGGTGTCGTCGATGCATCACTTTCACTATCAAACCAGATAAAGTTAGATTCAGGGTCCACTTCAAAAGAAGCCGATGATTTTAAAACTGAAGAAACCTGAATCGTATGATGATTAGTGGACCCTCTATCAATGATCTCTTTGTATGAGAGTCTTAAATTCACAGAGTTGGGAACATCACCTATCATGATAGTAGTTGTAGAAATGTCAACGTTGGGAAATCCAACTATTGTCAAGTGGAACTTATTTAATTTTTTGAAATTGAAGCTTCTCATATCAATCAACTCACATTCTTTCACCCTCGTTCTCAAACTTTGTAATTCCAAAGGAGATGCAAACCCATTCCAAAATGTCTCAAAGCAATCATCATATGCTGAAAGATTTATATCCAGATGGTGTATGTTTTCAGAAAAATGACCAGATAGTTTATGCATCTTGATGTTCAATTTCAGAATTTGAACAGATTGGGGAATCAGGCAAAGGTTAAATTGGGGAACTAAAACATTTATACAGCTTAATGTTAACTTTTTCAATTGGGAAAACCTGCAAGGATCACTCCATGCATAAAAAGTTGAATCTGGGTCCAGTGTACATTTCATGAATGGCATGATGATTAGCTGTAAAGTTTCAATTGCAGTTGGTGAACTCAACAGGAAAGCTCGGATAGAAGCTAAATTTGACCCATCATTGGGTTCAAATAATGATGAATTCACAGCCACATTAGACAAACAACTCAATTTCTCTGGATTTTCAATCTGCACGAATTTGGAAGGCATGGGATCAGCCACAAAAATAAATGACACAAGATGACTAGGCAATACAATGCTGGGTGGTTCAACTTGACAGCAATATAATCTGAGTTGTTTTAAATCATCTGGTAGGCAATTGATAAATTGAGATGAAAGATAACAATTATCCAGATGTAGTTTCTTCAATGATGACAGGTGTCTTAAGCAAACTTTGGAACTAGCTGGCATACCAACTAATGTGAGATCAACTAAACCTTCACTAATCATGCTTTGGTGGGTAGGCACATCAGCTGCCCAATTAACTAGCAGATGCCTCAATCTTGATGAATCAAACAGGTTGGGAGTAACCATTGTATCTGCTAACTTACACTCAAGATATGCAATGTAGGGATAAAGTGACTCCAAAGGAATAACGGAATCTGTATCTGCATCATGAACGTAGATTGACAACCGAGTTTGGTTCTTTGTCAGTATATTAGGGAGATCAAATAACAATCCAAATGAAGATTCACGTTCAAAATAAAGGTTGAGAGTCAACCTCTTGTGACCATATTCTGGAATTATCTCCCCGGACCACGAAGTTAGCATCTTCAATTGTTCAGATAATTGATTTTCATCTCTATCATGCAAAGTAACACACAGATCAGTGAGAAATTTTGAACGTTTCAAAAAAACAGCATAGTTTCTGGTCGTAAATCTTGGAATCGTCACCAAATTGGCTCTCATCAAGTAGTGAAAATGACTGATCTGATCATTTATTGAAAACACAACGACTTGCAATTGGTAAGTGCAATGGGTCATAATATACTCCACACTCGAATAAGCAATCAAATGGATAAAAGCATCAGTGACGTTGATAAACTTCAAAAGTCGTATCTTGATCTGTTTTGAAACAAGAAAATTCATCAGCATTCTAACTTGAGGTGATTGTAGATGCATCCAAGACAACTTATGTGATCGATAAATCAGACGTATTCCATTCAATTCATTGACTTCGAGGATACAATTGGATAAAACCGAAACAAAAAAAGGAGTAAAAAACAGATCCGGTTCCAACGTTAAAAAGTGGCAAAATTCACATGTTGTTTGTGTGGTCACAAGCTGATCTATGATCCGTGTCAGAATTTCAGGTGGTAATCCAGTTGTTATTTGAACCAAGTTTAACATGGACATGATGTTGGTGTGGTGTTGAAACTCATGGTCAAGTTATGAAGAGCACAGAGAGTAACATTGTTGATGGAAACATAGATACCATAAGGTACGTTGTTGAAGGTTCAGCTGTTCATTCAGAATAACAGTTCTCCTTTGAGCGGTCTGAGCTCATGAGTAACTCGAGCAACGAAATGGTCTGTCTTCAACATCATCTTTCTGGACTGTTGGAATTCTTCTTTCATGTTTCAAAAGGGTACTTATTGACTTCTTGAGCTCAGGTCTGTCATTGCATTTTTGCGTGTCACAAAATATTGAAATTCCTGAAAGTTCGACGCGTCGATTGCGCATTTTTCTAATTTTAACGCGACGATCGGTGATTGAGATTCTGGGGTCGTGCGCAGCCTACTTGGCACTTTTTATAGAGTGTGATCGACAGAATCGAAATCGGGCTGCATATAAATATATGTAGGAGAAGAAGAGCTTATCTTCAATTTTTCTTATCAACACGAACATCCTAGGATCACACCAATTAAGAACAACTCGACCATCTTATCAATTCAGCATTTTCTCCACAGTTTGGTAATGACCCACGTCCATATGGAAATTATGCCGTTTGAACTTTATCAGTGATCACCATGCTTATATGAAAATGATCCAACTTTGAATTCCATGACATGACTGAAAACTTACGAGTGAAATTTACACGTGTTTGACATATATCCCACACAGAATATGATGCAATCAATGAATTCAAACTTAGACAACCATCCCTGGGGTCTGCTACATAACAATTTCAGAATGCCAAAAATAGAGTGCCATCATGAACATTCCAGAGAGAGAAATGTTATCCTCATCTACGGTGATTGAAAGAAATAGGAAAGGACTAGATTGAACCGCCAACATGCTTTTGACTTAAACTAGAAATATGGCGTTATTCATATCAAATTAACAACCGATGAGTTAAGTTTTCATTATACCGAAAGAACAATTCCCATAAGCCTGGGCTATTTTTCAACGTTGGAAGTTCCCGGTCACCTACATATGTTACATTTGCGGGTGCGGATCAACACCGAACTATACGTTTAGCATGATAAATAGAACTTGTCAACATTGGTCCATTATCCTAGAATTGATATGATCTTCAGTTAATCCTGTCACCCTACCGATAATACTGCGATTACACGCGCTTAACTGAAACATATAACGAAAAACAACTCCCATAGGTACATTTGTGCATCTTATCTCACGAAAGATTCTTTTTGAATACATTCTCTACATTCTCTGTTTTCGGGAACTGTCATTTTCCAAACTCCTTAAACTTGCCCCCAACTCATATATAAATTTGGCATATTTCCTTCAAATGCTCAGACACCCTTGGCAGCGAAAAAAAAAAGCAAAGGTATACCATCACCTATATTATAAATCATCAACATCATCATCATGTCTGAAAAAGATGGCAAAATTGGTGGAGTCTCCACTGTCACTGAAATTTCTTCTGTTTCTGAGCATCTCCAAGATGAGTCAAATAAAGTTCATAGAAATCCATTCCAAAGATTTGTGGATGGGTTCAAGCCACTCCCATCACAATTCGATAATATTGACCCAAACATGACTGAAGTTGAAAGGGCTAACTATATCTCCACAAGAACACCATTGAAAAGAAAGCTTAAGTCAAGACACTTGCAAATGATTTCCATCGGTGGTGCTATCGGTACTGGTTTATTTGTCGGTTCTGGTGGTGCTTTAAGAAATGGTGGTCCAGCTGCTGTTTTAATCGCTTGGATTTTAGTTGGTGCCATGATGTTCTGTACTGTTCACTCATTAGGTGAGCTTTGTGTTGCTTTCCCTGTTTCTGGTTCTTATGCTCAATACAATACCAGATTTATCTCACATGCTTGGGGTTTTGCTATGTGTTGGAACTCAGCGATGAGTAGTATGGTTACTCTACCATTGGAACTAGTTGCCGCTTCAATGACCATCAAATTTTGGAATGTTGACGTTAGCCCTGCTGTTTGGGTGACACTCTTCTGGTTAATGATTGTGATAATCAACTTGTTTGGCGTTAAAGGTTATGGTGAAGCAGAGTTTGTTTTCTCATTATGTAAAGTTCTTGCAATTATTGGTTTTATTTTCCTGGGTGTTATTTTGATCTGTGGTGGTGGACCTAAAGGTGGTTACATCGGTGGAAAATACTGGCATGATCCGGGTGCTTTCTCACATGGTGTTAAAGGTGTGTGTAAAGTGTTTGTTACTGCTGCTTTCTCCTTTAGTGGTACTGAGACATGTGGTTTGGCTGCTGCTGAAACTGCAAACCCAAGAAAATCATTACCTAAGGCTACCAAACAAGTTTTCTGGAGAATTTGTCTATTTTACATTGTTGGTCTAAGTCTTGTTGGTTTACTTGTTCCTTACAACGATCCACAATTATTAGGTGGTAAAGGTTCATATGATGCTAGTGTCTCACCATTCGTTATTGCCATCAAGAACGGTGGTATCAAAGGTTTGCCATCTGTCATGAACGTTGTCATTATGATCAGTGTCTTGTCTGTTGGTAACACTTGTGTTTATAGTTGTTCAAGAGTTCTTGTTTCTTTAAGTGAACAAGGTTTTGCTCCACGTTCATTCGGTTACATTGACAGACAAGGTAGACCACTGGTTGGTGTTTGTTTCTGTCTTACCTTTGGTTTGTTGTGTTACTTGTCAGTTCTAAAGAATGAAAGTACTGTTTTCACTTGGATGTTGTCTTTATCTGGTCTATCATCATTTTTCTCTTGGGCTTCTATCTGTGCTTCTCATTTCAGATTTAGATTGGCATTGAAAGCAAATGGCAGATCCACTGATGAGTTGTCGTTTGCTTCTGCTGTTGGTATCTATGGTTCTTACTTTGGTTTCGGTTTAATTTGTGTTGTTCTTATTCTTGAATTTTGGGTTTCCTTATTCCCAGGCTCCACAGCAGATGCTGAAAACTTTTTTGAAACCTGGTTATGTGTTCCAGTTATTATTCTTTTCCTTGTGAGTTACATTATTTGGAAGAAAAGATTACCTGGCCTAATTCCAATCAAAGATATTGACATTGATAGTGGTAGAAGAGTTGCTGATTTGGACTTGTTGAGACAAGAGATTGCAGAGGAAAGAGAAGAGTTAGCATCCAAACCATTTCTTTACAGAATGTATAGATTCTGGTGTTAAAGCCTTTGGTAATACCTTTCGATGTTTATGATTTCAGCTTTTTATTATATAGAGACTACATATGTGACTCTCTTTGGTTTTTATTTTTATTTTCGTCTTTTCTCTATTTAGCAAGTCTATTTAACAGGTCACAAAATGCATATTTCTTCATATTTCAGTCTTTCATGTAAAATCATGCTCACGTAAGTTTCCAACCGAAAGATGCATTCAGCACCCAGGTATAATTTCAACCGATTCACATTTACTCATTGGAATTTGAAACGTTGCAGTCTGCACGCAAATATGATATGGGCACAACCATACTTGGGCCAAATCTGATTGACCCCTAGCTGTATATTCATTTAACAGCTTGAGATTCCAGATATGGACGTTGCTGCTATAAGTTATGAAATCAGTTTTCTGGTGTGGTCCATGTGGTCAGCTACTGAGACACTTATGATGGTTACAACGGTTATCTGCCCAACATAACACAGAAGATGTACAGTTTCCTAGCCTACGAAAGAAATAGGTTAGCTCAGTTCACATTGTTGCTGACAGTCAGATGCATGTCAGCTTACAACAAATTCAAAAATTCCACATCTTGTCATAACAAGCATCCATGATATATTATATACAAGCCACGGTCCGTTGCTCCATTTGAAAGACCATCAAATACCAACCAAAATACTAGCTACAGTAACCAGTCAAATCAAATTCAACTGGATCAGTGAAAGGTGAATGATATATTCAAATAACTCTTGTGTCCCTCCAGGGCCTTCACTTTCCAATCAGGAGAATTGTTCAAACTTATATGCGTCTTGCTAAGAATCAATGATCGGTGTACCAAATTGTTTATGTAGTGGATTTTGAAGATTAACTTGCTGATTAGAGAAAGCAAAAAAAAAAAAAAACAAGAATAGCTGAATATGAAGATCTTTCGAAAGATTAATTGTCATAGTAATAATGTTCCTAGAAGATTACTCAGAGATAGATATGAATTTGTGTACTCCCCTAGCTTATATATCATACATGTTACTATCTATCTGTACTAGTTCCAGTGCGGTTTGCTCTTCCACTAGCTTTTTGGCTATTTGGATTTCTTTTATTGGCCTATTGTAAATTGCTTTGTATAGGTGAAGTTGAAATAAATTCCAGGCATGTTATCTTCTGAATTGTCTGTCCCATTTGAGTTGTGTTAGAGTGTTGAGATCGATGCGTGACGAATCATGAGAGCGTTTGAATATTTTGAATTTCAAAATCCGCCGAAAAACAGAAAATGTCTAGGCAGATTTACTGAAATCAAAATTGAAAACCAAAAACTTTTTTGAAATTTTTCTCGAGGATATCCTCGAGCTCTGAAGAAGACTCGAGTCTCAAGTCTCAACTTTCAATTTTCAAGGAAGGGGGAGGGACCCTTGCTTGGTTTTGGAAATTCTTAAAAAATTCTCAAAAACTTTAGAATTGACACTTTCGGGACGAGACATCGAGTGTGTCTTTTCTTCGAATCCAGGACGTATACCTCAAAAAAACCGACTTACCCTTACAACATATAGAGTGTCACGCGGGTGTCATGTCGAAGTTAACGAACGAGGCCGGAGCCGGACCACACCGTACGTTCTGTCTGAATCCTGATCACAGTAAGCTGACAGGCCGGGTTCGGTCGTTCGGTCGTTCGGGTCTTGTGGGAGAGACAGTAAGTGAGACAGTAAGTAGGTACGTTACTTTGGAACTGTTTGCCTCAATTCTACAACTTGTGCTGAATTGGTCTATCGAAAACCTATCAGTATATACATCATTTCATTCACCAGAAAGATAGATTATAATACCAGAGATTTTTAAAAAAAAAATCCCAAGACCGAACTTCCAACTTGGAAGTGCAGACTTTCTGGAATCTGGATGTGATTCGCATGATGTCGTGGGCGACTCAACTTGACAACTTTTTTCGAA
Source organism: Ambrosiozyma monospora (assembly GCA_001599995.1). Classification (NCBI taxonomy): domain Eukaryota; kingdom Fungi; phylum Ascomycota; class Pichiomycetes; order Pichiales; family Pichiaceae; genus Ambrosiozyma; species Ambrosiozyma monospora. Next base: position 61,831 of record BCIP01000035.1, on the reverse strand, counting down.
AATTAATGTATATAGCTAAAAAAAGAGTTGAAGCTTATCAGTTGATTATCTAGCTTATCCTTATCAACTCGAACATGACATCAAATTTACAGTACCAATTACCTGAACAATGATGCAGGCTATATTGAAAACTTGAAAATTTTCATTCTGTGCTCCATTTCTTCATGTGTATGATTAGGTAAGCTAACCGAATCAAGCTTGTTCCGTCCTCTAGTCTCTCTGGGAAAAAACTCAATTATAATAAATCAACAATATAGATACATATTTGAACATATCTTATATCTTCAGCTTTTGCTTTACATTTTGGCAATGGCCCACATGGGTGTTCATACAAAAATTATGCCGTTTGAACTTTATCAGTGGTGGTCACCTTATGCAAAATCATACAATATGGAGAGTACACTTGACAATATACTGACAGTTTACAAGCTAGTGAAAATTACTCGTGTTCCACAAATATCCCATAAAGAATATGATGCAATCAATAAAGTCAAAGACAATTGTGTATGCTACATAAAGATTGAAAAAAATTCAATGTGATCATGAATATTCCAGAGTTATCCATGTGCAAATGATAATTTTGGGAAAGAATTAGGCTGCTAATTATTGTGGTATAACTGTCATGCTTCTGGCTTATATGGTTATACTAGTATCCCCTTACATTAAATCATCAACCAACCGAATCCCGATGAGTTGGAGCCATTGTACCGCAACCGAAAGAACAATGAACACATGGCTGACCTATTTTTCGACGTTGCAGGTTTTCCAGATTTAGCTACATTTGCGGTTAAGCACGGATCAGAAACGATCTAGACGTTTAGCATGATAAATGAGTTTTGACAAAATTGATCCACTATCCTCAAAATGATATGATCACTTCATTCAATTGGCTGACTTCCTACCAATCATACTGCGGTTATAGGCGCTTAAGTGAAACATATATCAAAAAATGTCTGACATAGGTACGTACACCCATATATCTTATCTTATGAAAGATTTCCTTTACACACATTTTATGCTTTCAGGTCCGGGATTAGCATTCTCCAAACTGCGTATGTTTGCCCCCATGTTATATAAATTTGGTGTATTCCCTTTAAAAGCACAGACATACTTCACAGAAACAGGGAAAAGTACTCTTCCTATATCGTCACCAATATAAATTATCATCATCATGATGTCTGAAAAGGACCACAAGGTTGGTGCAATCACCTCTGTCACTGAAATATCTTCTATTTCTGAACAACTTCAAGATGAATCGAATACAGTTCATAGAAATCCATTTCAAAGATTTGTTGATGGATTTAAACCACTTCCATCACAATTCGATAATATTGACCCAAACATGACTGAAGTTGAAAGGGCTAACTATCTCTCCACAAGAACACCATTGAAAAGAAAGCTTAAGTCAAGACACTTGCAAATGATTTCCATCGGTGGTGCTATTGGTACTGGTCTATTTGTTGGTTCAGGTAGCGCTTTAAGGGCTGGTGGCCCGGCTTCTGTCTTAATTGCTTGGGTCTTGGTTGGTACCATGATGTTCTGTACTGTCCACTCATTAGGTGAACTTTGTGTTGCTTTCCCTGTTTCTGGTTCTTATGCTCAATACAATACCAGATTCATCTCTCCTGCTTGGGGTTTTGCCATGTGTTGGAATTCTGCAATGAGTAGTTTTGTTTTGCTTCCACTAGAATTAGTTGCCGCTTCAATGACTATCAAGTTCTGGAATGTTGACGTTAGTCCTGCTGTTTGGGTGACGCTCTATTGGTTGGTGATTGTAGGAATTAATTTGTTTGGTGTTAAAGGTTATGGTGAAGCTGAATTTGTTTTTTCGATGTGTAAAGTGCTTGCGATTATTGGTTTCATTTTCCTAGCTATCATTTTGATTTGTGGCGGTGGACCTAAACATGGTTACATTGGTGGAAAGTACTGGCATGATCCAGGTGCTTTTGCACATGGTGCTAAAGGTGTCTTTAAAGTGTTTGTCACTGCAGCTTTTTCTTTCGGTGGTACTGAAATTTGTGGTCTTGCTGCTGCTGAAACTGCAAACCCAGCAAAATCATTACCTAAAGCTACCAAACAAGTTTTCTGGAGAATTTGTCTATTTTACATAGTTGGTCTAAGTCTTGTTGGTTTACTTGTTCCTTATGATGATAAGCGTTTATTGGGTGGTAACGGTTCATCTGATGCTAGTGTCTCACCATTCGTTATTGCCATCAAGAACGGTGGTATCAAAGGCTTACCATCTGTCATGAACGTTGTCATTATGATCAGTGTCTTGTCTGTTGGTAACACCTGTGTTTACAGCTCTTCAAGGGTCCTTGTTTCTTTGAGTGAGCAAGGTTTTGCTCCACGTGTATTTGGTTACATCGACAGAGAGGGTAGACCACTGGTTGGTGTTTGTTTATGTCTTGCCTTTGGTTTGTTGTGTTACTTGTCAGTTCTAAAGAATGAAAGTACCGTTTTCACTTGGCTATTGTCTATCTCTGGTTTATCCTCACTTTTTTCATGGGCTTCTATCTGCGCTTCTCATTTCAGATTTAGATTGGCATTGAAAGCAAAGGGTAGATCTACCGATGAATTATCGTTCACATCTGCTGTTGGTACTTATGGTTCTTGTTTCGGTTTCGGTTTCATTTGTGTTATTTTTATACTTGAATTCTGGGTTGCTTTATTTCCAGGTTCCACCGCAGATGCTGAAAATTTCTTTGAAACCTGGTTATGTGTTCCAGTTATCATTCTTTTCCTTGTGAGTTACTTTGTGTGGAAGAGAAAGTTTGTGTGGTTAACCCCAATCAAAGATATTGACATTGATAGTGGTAGAAGAGTTGCTGATTTGGACTTGTTGAGACAAGAGCTTGCAGAGGAAAGAGCATACTTAGCATCCAAACCATTTTATTACAGAATGTATAGATTCTGGTGTTAGGCGTTGCCTGTTATGACTCGGTCTTCAAGAAAAGTTAACATTCTTTTGTTTTTTGTGACTATACGTTGTGGGTTCAACTTCCACCTATAAGCATTCAAGTTTTTCAAAAAAAAAAAAAATATTGCCTTTGGCAATAACTTTCAAAATTTATGGTTTTATGGATTTTTATTTATATATATACAGGTGATTCTTTTTTGTTTTGTTTTTTGTTTGTTTTTCTTTATTTAGTGAGTCCGAACATTCACCTAAAATGGAGTTGTTAGTTACCCGTGCTTTAAAAATGGCAGAATGAACTGAAATTTGAAGTGCCGCAAAATTGCCAAATTTGTCGAAATTTTTGACCTGAAATTTCCGAAAGGGGAGCAAATTGCTCAAATAGTGTGGCTTGCGGCTCATACATCAATTCTAGGAAAATTTCTTATCTCATCTCAATTAAGTTCGAGCGAAGAACGTACGTATACGCTGCTGTTTTTCATCCATCCGTTAGCATTTAACCGTACCGTTTTCTTCTTCTCCGTCCTTTTGCTTAACTTTCATTCAACTTGAAAACAGAACAGCTTCATCACCACAACTAATCCATATACCCAGAAACACAAAATGGCTGCCTCAATCAGATTACAAAGAAAGTTCGTCTTGTTCGCTTTGGTTGCTTTCGTCTTCACATTTTTCGTGTTCATCTACAAATCTGACAGCGCATCATCAACAGTGACAAAATACATCCCTGAATCAATCAAGTCATACACTTACTCTGGCTCTTCCGTGGATGACGCTGGTGCTGAGGCCGGTGCCATCACTGCTGAAGAAAAATCTGCTGATGTTCCATTGCCAGATATCCTTGCTGTCCCAGACTCCAGTAAGCAAGCTGAAAAGGAATCTGAAAAGAAGGTTGAAGCTGAGCTTGACGAATTGAAGATCTAATCATTTTTCAAGAATCAAACAGACCTTGTTTCATCTTTTACTCTTTATCTTGCTATGGTGCTAGAGCTGATGTTGAAAAAATCATATCGATATCTCCATCACTATCACCATTGCCATACTTTCTATCATTCGTCCGCTGCTTAGAAGCTACACACATCGTTAGGTTATTCTGGTTTCATTCATATACATTTTTTTTAATATTACTTATATCTTTATTTGAATTGGAGCTTATTGTAGATAAACTGTTGTAGAGTAAAATAGTCAGTGTTGGTCTTTGAACCCTTAATTTGAACCCTGCTTTTTGAACGTTTTTGGAGTCTTATACTTCTTTGCCATTAATTTTGGAATTGAAGAAGAGGCAAGTTGCGCGGGATGCGGTTCCGATTTCGGAGTTTACGAGCTTCACATGCGATCCTTCATTCTTGGGCTCTCTACTAACTACAGGGCTGAAATTCATTTCAGAAACCTACACCATATAACAGACCAGACGATAACAGGGGCTATCCCTTTATTGAAGATAACAATGACACATACAACAACCTACTGCTATCATTAGGAAGTGAGAACAGCATCATCCACAATACAACAAGAAACTGATATCATTTAGCATGGAAGAAGTCACCACAATACTTGACTCTTTGCCATATGAGCTGGTGTTGCCCATCGTCAAAACAGCGTTGCTAAATTTGACAACATCACAATTTTGCCTTCTTTTCCAAATCACTCCTTCAGGCGCATTTGGTGATCTTTTGTTATCCATTATATGTGAATCCACTCTTCAAGTTGATCAGGATGATGGTGTCAGTTTGGTTTGCAAGTCCCATTCGATGAAACCATTTCTCACACATGATATTTTTTACTTGAATGAATTGGTCGACTATCTATGTTTGAAAAACTCAAAGTTTGCCAAAATTTCCCTGATTAATATTAAAGATTCATTTGTCATTATTGTGGAACATTCATGTTTGGGCAAATTGATTGATAGATCACTTTTCAATGAATTCGATGTCATTATTTCGGAATTACCTGACCTATCACCACATTCTTTTTACCTCAGCAAAACTACTTCTTTGAGCATTTCAAGACCAACCTCGAACTTTGGAAAACTACTAGATATGACAGAGTCCCTTTGTGAACTGGCAGTGGGATTATATGATCATTCAGACTCGATGATCAGAAGAGTGAATCATCTCATTGACTGGATAAGAGATGACCAACAGAGAAACAGTTCGGTGCCAAAAAACAAGATGTTGAAAGTTTTTACTGAACTAACTGACGAAACAGTCAATGTGACACAAGTGCAAAAATTGTTTGAGTTTCTAACTACATTTTCTTCCACGTTAGATTTTGAGTTGAATATAGGTTATTTGAGCCCATCTAGAATAACAGACCGTTTGTGTGGGCCGTCTCCAGTATTGATTTTACATATTGTCTTATTTGATACCATTATCGGGTCAGAAGATCCTAGAAAGTTATTTGAGTGTTTACAATCTATGAATAGTTTGAATTACTTGAAACTTAGATGGTCAAGTTCGACGTGTCCTTATGAGTGCAAATTGAGAAACAAGTCTGTGAGAACAGTGGTGTTAGAAAGTCTTCCATATGAAGTTGATCATAGACTGGATGAATTACCAAATTTGAGTGAGGTAAGAGTCATGGAATCAAGTTTGGATGAAACATTTTTCGATTCTTTACCTCCCACTGTTGAAGGTTTAGAGTTGACATTTTGTCATATCTTGGGAGATAAGTTTTGTTTTCCAAAATCTTTGATATGGTTTGAACTTGTTGCATCTCCATTTGCCCATAAGCTTCCTTTATTTTCAAATTCTAGTGACTTGCTGTGTTTATCTCGTGTAACAGTGGATGCTTTCATGTTTAACTTTAGTATCAATGATATGAAGCTGGTGAATGCTGTCCAAGGGTTCCTTGATACTGTACCTTCTGGTATAACCGAACTTAAAGTTCATTTTGTTCCATTTGAAACGAATCTGACGAATTATGTTTCTTATATCAATGCTCTACATTTAAATCAGTTTGAATTATTAAAGAAAGCTGTTATTGCCTACAAAAATAACACCATAGGGTCCTTTGATATGTCCATTGTTCCTCTATCTGTGATTAGCTTGACTTTAGATTTTTCGTCAGAGAAATTTTCACAACTTCTGCCATCTAATTTGAATTATCTACACATCAACTTGGTGTCATTTGAAGACAAATTTGATTCCTTTTGGCAAAATTTCATTATTCCCCTTCAAAAACTCAAGAAGTTTTCATGCAAAATAAAGCCTTCTTCTCAAATTGACCTGCAAAATCTCGTTCATTCAACACTTGAAGAATTTTCTCTGGTTTTCACTAAAATTGACCCAAAGTTACATAAAACAAGCAATATTTTACTGGATCAACTCCCTGAAAACATCAAATCGATCAACTTTTTATATGATAATGATCTCAGCAAACATTCTCAGCATACAACAACCTTGCATGCCACAGGTGCTTTGGCTGGAACGCTTGTCAGCTATTTGCAAATGTTCAGCTTGGATCCCATAGATAGATTTCGTTGGTCCACTAGAGGGTAGATCTAAGGGCTTGCTTTTTTTCTTTAAAGTCCAATTTTTATTTGTTCCATACGCATGGCTGATACAGTTGATATAGCAAACTTATTTAGAGACAGTATTCAAGATTTCCAATTCTGGTGTATGGTGAAGGAAACGTATGGATTAATTTGTGAACGGCAAACCTGTTCGTTGTTTTGTCTCGGTTGATAAGTTGCCGCTCCTGTTTGAACTATACTACTAGCTAGTGAGTAAAGCATGTGAATGGATCTACTTACGGTTTCAACGTTGAACTTTGAGCTCTAGCTTGTCTTGATATGCAAGTTTCTGCAGCATATACACCAAATGCCTTCAATGAGGTTACGTGCTGACGAGTTAGTATGTCCAGTCTGTTACTTTTTTAAGCAGAGAAAGTCCGAATTGCAACAGGTATCTGGTGTTGTGACACAAGTTTGCCTTTTATCGAGATGATAATTAGGTGTTCATTCCAAGTTGTAAAATGGTTTATACGATAGTTTTCTATATTCAATTTAATTGATACTCCGCTAATTCCGATCACTTTCCTCCAATTTGCTTCAAATATGGTTTCATTCTGATCTCTTCTATTGATGTAAATCCCCCTATGTATATGATGTGGTGTGGTGTGGTGGTGTACACTGTATAAGCATTAAATTTACCCTACTCAGCAGCAGCTAGCATGTGCGTGTGTTTTTTCATGTGTTTGATAACTTACATTGTAAATAATGTCTCCGATAATTACAACTGACCAATTGGTGAATTATTAAGATCTGGAAAGAAACGGAAAAATGTTCCTTTAAAGACGGTCAGTTTGAAATTATGTGCTGATGCGGTTAGTTAATCCATATAATTAATTGGCCTATAACTAGGCCAATTTTTTATCTGATTAATCGTGAAACTTGACTTGACTTGCCACCTCATGTCCACCCGGCTATGGATAGTATTCCTCCACTGGAAACTACAGCCAGTGATCTCCAATTCAATTCTGAGCTTTCGATCAAGGATAATTGTATTTGTACACTTTTTTTTTCAGTACGTGTCATGAGATCGTACGTGGTTACATTTTAGATGCACCTGACGTTGGATTTTTCAAGTCCTGGAATTGTACCATCACTTGAAGCTAAAGACCGGTATATTCTTGTGATTGTGAATACATTCCAAGGTGGCAAACAGGAGCTTAATCCCACCAAATTGAGGCATACAAGCTCGATTCTGTGGGTCCAAGAACCCCCAAGAATAGCTCAGATCTGAGAACGGCCCGATGTATGCCTTTCAGGCTTTCAGCTCAGATGGAAGGGCAAATCCAAAGCGCAGATTCGCAGGGCCCGCCCGCCATAAAAACCATTAAGCCGGGCAGCGGTGGGCTCAAGCCTCAGTGAGCGTATGTATAGTTGTTCAGATCTGAGCTTGCAGCAGACGGCCGGTGAGAATTCCTTCTTCAGTACAATCAGGGAAGTCAGGGTCTCCTTCTGTTCGTACTGCTCAAACATCAGTCTCACCACTTTTTCCCCCAGAGTATTCCATAAATGACTGGTTCCACATTGATCGACTTCCACTCCAACGTCATATCCAGAATTCAAAAAGGGAAAACAAACATATGATGCCATTCAATGAAAGCCTTTTCCATCATACCATTATGCCACTCTGTTTAGTTCCAAATTTGGTCAGCTGAAGTCCGAGATGTGGAGTTGGTTTGTCTATGAAGTTCAAGAAAGGGTTTCCCCTTCAATTCATCATCATCATATCACACGTTCAAAAAAGCTTTTAAATACCCATTCCATGAGAACAATATGAAAGAACTTTCTTCCCAGCTGGAGTCTGCTTGGTCCTTGTCATATATTGGCATTGCAGAGTCATATTTCCCAAATACTGGTTGAGGCATCATCCCATTCCTGAAAGAACAATTCAAGTCAAACTTCATTTAAGCATCTGGCATTGGTTCTCCGATCCTAATTTTAAATTATCTAATCCATCAATTGATCCCCATTCCAGAATCTTTATGTCAACGTACCATTCTACATGGCGGTTGACATTTCTTCTTTTGGCATCGTGATGTGCAGTTTGGTCCTCACGAGGTTAGATTATCAGTTTCTGGGTTGTTCCCTGTTTTCAAATCTCTATAAATGAGAAGACTTTTCCTGGTTTATGATGAATGACGATCCTACTGTCTGCTGTCACTTGTGTTTTCTTTTCTTTCTTTCACTACATTCATTTCATACACCAATTGACAATTGCAACTTTTGGTTTCCTTCTTTTCAAGTTTGCACATCATAATGAAGCTCTCTACTATCCTTCTTGGGTGCTTGAGCTATGCCTCAGTTGCATTAGCAGAAACACATTACTTCAATTGGACTACAGAATGGAGAACTTTGAACTTAGATGGTGGTAAAGAAAGACAAGTTATCACCTGTAATGGTGAATTCCCATGGCCAGTTGTTAGAATCAAGAGAGGTGATACCGTTGTCGTCACTTTGAACAACGGATTGCCAGATGAAACTACATCTTTACATTTCCACGGTATGTTCCAACATAACAACACTCAAATCGATGGTCCTCCAATGTTAACTCAATGTGATATAGTCCCTGGTAGTTCGTATACTTATAATTTCACCGTTGAAGATCAAGCTGGTACTTACTGGTATCACTCTCACTCAGGTGCTCAATACATGGATGGTTTCAGAGGAGAGTTTATTATTGAAGACCCAGATGGATATGCTTATGATTACGATGAAGAGGTGATCATGCCAGTTGCTGATTGGTACTATAAGCTACTTCCTGAATTATCCACTGATTTTTTGAATAGATATAACCCAACTGGTGCTGAGCCAATTCCTCAAAACGTGTTAATGAACAATACCAGAAATGTTACTTGGAATGTTAAACCTGATACAACTTATTTAATGAGAATTATCAATGAAGGTGGTTTTGTCGCTCAATACTTGTACATGGATGATCATGACTTTGAAGTTGTTGCCGTTGATGGTATTTACGTTGAGAAAAATGTCACCAGTATGATCTATATCACGCCTGGTCAAAGAGTTGATGCTTTGATTCACACCAAGAACCAAACAGATACCAACTATGCCTTCATGCAAGCTATGGATACTGAAATGTTGGATGTTATACCAGATGACTTGGTTTTGAATGGTACAAATTGGATTGTTTATGATCAGGATGCTGATCTTCCAGAGCAATACTATGTCGACACATTTGATGATTACTTGAATGATTTCTACTTGAAGCCATTATCCCATACTCCACTATATGAAGATCCAGATCACATCATCACTGTGACTGTTATCATGGACAATTTGAATGATGGTATCAATTATGCTTTCTTTGATGATAAGACGTTTATTGCTCCTGTTGTTCCAGTGTTATCGACTGTTCTTACTTCTGGTGACATGGCAAATGAAAGAAAGATTTACGGTACCAACACCAACGTTTACATTCTTCAACCAGGTGAAATTGTTGAAATCATTGTCAACAATAACGATACCGGTAAGCATCCATTCCATCTTCATGGACACACTTTCCAACTTATTGAGCGTGGTGACACTATTCCTGATGAATTCCTTCCACAGAACTATTCTCCAAATGATTCTTATGTTCCACCTGAATTCCCATCCATTAGAGATACTTTCAACATGCATGGTCAATCATATATGAGATTGAGATTCAAAGCCGATAATCCAGGTGTTTGGTTCTTCCATTGTCATGTTGACTGGCATTTATTGCAAGGTTTAGCTATTGTTTTTGTTGAAGATCCATTTGCCATTCAAGAATTCCAATCTGATTTGAGTGATAGTTGGTATGATAACTGTGCTACAGGTAATGTCAGTACCGAAGGTAATGCTGCTGGTAATATGGACTTCTATGATCTTACAGGTGAAAATGTTCAAGTTAAAAATTTACCTACTGGTTTCACAGCTAAAGGTTATTGTGCTCTTGTCTTCTCTTGTGTTGCTGGTGTCTTGGGTATCGCTGCCATTGGTATCTACGGTATGGCTGATATTCCAAACATTGAACAAAGAGTGCTTTTGGATTTGGGTGGTTTGGAGTCTGATAGTTTGTTGGAGAATAGTGAAGGTGAAGATGAAGAAACTGGTTCTAGTGACTCTCCTGTCAAACGTCAAAATACTTCAAATGAAACTTCTAATGATATAGAGCCCAAAAAGTGAGTTGAAATATAATCCAGATTTTTAATTGATCCCCATTTAATGTCGTTTTCTTTTTTGCTTTTTTCTTCAATGAAGCACTTGTCCCGTTTTTGTTGTGCTTTTATATATCTTGTCCCAAATTAATCCCTAATTTATGTTTGTCTCACATGAATTGATACTATGTATACATAGTATACATAGTATAGCCTTTGTACCTAGTAGTTCAAGTAGCGAACGGGCTCCTAACCCTTGCCCGCACTGAAGTCTGTATGTATTGGTTGATGCCCGGCCAAATTCGACAAACATTACGGACGGACAATTAAGTTGTTCTGGAAGGAAATCAAACACTGCTCATATTTACAATTGTCAACAATTATGTGTTCAAGACAGCAGCAGCTTACATCAATGTATCGATTGGAATGCAGAGATCATGGCAACAACAAATTCATACTATGATTTTTCTACACGTACGTCTGTTCCTGCGTCAAGTGCACAACAAATTAACAATATCAACAATTGAACCTCTAGGGTATATATGACAAATGGAGACTCTAATTTATGGTTTGTAAACCAATATATGCAGTTACAGAAGTCAATGGAATGAATTCTCAACTCTCAACAGTCTATTGAGTAATGCTTGTCATTTGGTTGGCTCTGAAGGATGCTCATCCCCTGCGAGCTCCAGTTGTTTGTACATCCATGTGTGTTTCAACATATCATATTTGTGCTCTAAGCCTGTTGGGGTCATCTGGGGCGTTTTTTCTTTTTACAAGTGGCTAGTTGAACATATGATGTTATCAAAAGCTGTGATGGTACATGACCTTTCGTTATGAAACACATCTCTCGATCTGTGAAGAAATTTGGTTCATTGATTCTTCAAATCCATCTCGGGATCATTTTACACAATTTGATGTGAATTGAAGTGCTTGATGCTTCTCTAGTATTTTCAACAAGATATTTGGTGTTGGTGTTCTTTTTGAATTATCAAATTGGAATTTTCTAGCACATTTATGCAAAAAACTACTTGAACCTTTCTAATATATTGAGGAGCTGATCATAGATGAATTGCAGTTGGTATATGATGGTCTAGAACAGTTGAATGACAGTTTGTTGACCATTCGATCACAGAAGGACAGGTAACAAACCAGGGGTCAGGTTTTGAGAAGAAGCCTCGTGAGTTATAACACTGAATCTGGTCAAATGCTGATGCCTCAAAGAAGAGTTGGTGGGGCAGGGGTACCACCGGGTACCTAGCTTAAAACTAGTTCAAGCTAGTCTCTCGACTCTCCAGCCTGTCCCTGAGACATATGTTGAACAATACATATTACACTGTTTTCACATTTTCCTCTTCACTGCCCCAATTTCGACGAGAGAATTACCAGTATGGAACCAACCCAATTCTTCCGTGCGCGTGTCTGTTTATTTTCATGATCGATCGGCCGAATTAAATTGTACGTATAGGATGGTGTATCCAACTTCAATGAACAGTCATTTAAATCATTCTTACATGCCTTAGGAGAACAGGAATTAGTGATAGGTACTGGGACAGGTGGGTTGTGTTTTTGGTTTTTTTTTTTTTTTCTCATTGGAAAGCATTAGCAGATTTCATTAATCTTCAAACGTCTGTCTTTGCCTTTATTCCAAACTCACGCTCTATCTCGGTATTTGTTGTTGAAGAATCACATTTCCATTTCAATTTTCAATTACTCCAAACCAAAAAACACCATCAACTACAATAGCTGGCCATACTTTATCAATATGAAATTTACTACTCCTTTACTTGCTGCATTTTTAACCTCAACTGTTATTTCTTTGCCTTTATCCCATATGTTTGAAAATGGAGACGTTGCTGCTGCTTACAACAAGGAAATGCGTATGAAGGCTGCTGCTGCTCGTGCTGGTATAACTCTAGACGATGGTAAACTCAATCATTCATCTAGTTCCAGTGATTCAAACAATACCAATGTTGCTGGTCAAAAAGCATTAAAGGCCACTATTCCTTCTTCTAAGATATTGGTCATAGCAGCAGTTTTATGAGGTAATATATTGAGTTGTTTCCTTTTTCATTATCGGTCTGGCTCGATCAACAAGCTAGATAGCTAGCATGTCAATTATCAATGGTGTCTAATGATCAAAATCTGCTAATTACTCAAACATCCACAATATGGTATAGTCTTCTTTTCTACTCTCCTGCGTTTACAATTCTCAAGTTTATGCACATCAAATCATATTACAATTCACTATTCAGTCATTCACTCATTCATTCATTTCATTGTTTAGTATATTACCAATTAGCTTTCGAGATAGCTGTGTTTCATATGCCTTTTGTACTCTTACTATATACTCAGGACTTCTTTCTATGTTTATACTTATTTTTTCGCTTGTATTTTTTCACGATTAATTTACATTTTCAATTCACTTTCAGGTATTTATTCATACTAAACAATCCTTGAAACAACCAACCAAAACGCCACATGTAGTGGAGGATAAACTAGTTGCCTATAAGCTATCGCTGTCAACTGAGAAAATTTACAATAGTACCATGAAAGTTGCATGAAGTTCTATATATATCCCTCAGCGTCATGTTTCCACCAACTTAACACATGATACATCATGATATCAAAGCAGCTTCCTTTTGCACCATGTTAATACAGAACAATAAACTTACTTAGGAGGAGGGGCCGTTAATTACGCCAACACGATAATACAAAGAAAACAAAAGAATACAGATATATACCATGCAAAACATCAACATGAATTTTTTGGTCCTTGCAAAACTCTTACTTATGTCTTATAGGACTGTTTCAAATAAAGCTTTTTATCCCATGATTAAAAACAGAATCATATCCAAGAGTATCTTCTTATGAAACTAGCAATCGCTAGGAGAAACGATGTTCCAGATCACAGAGAAATTCAATTGACTACTTCAACAACATTTCAGCAAATCAAAACCCATCTGAAATCTTGTGAAACAGCAATTCTCAAATGTGCCATTCTTATAATACCATATCAGTAATTGATCAAAAAATTTGCATCCTCGTGTTGTGAGAATTAAAAATAAGTATACAGATTTACAACACAACAAAAACAGCAGATCGATATACCAACGCACAAAATGGCCTTTACTCGAACCCTATATTGAATAATTTTTATAATGTGTTCCTAGAAGAAATATTATGAATACAACTCATCTTCATTCTTAGTTAACTTTCTGATTATTTACACTTTCATTTTTAGCTTCCACTCCTTGTACTCCAATGTCTCTCTACCAAAATTCATTAAGCTCAGTGGTTTCTTACAACCTATAGTACCTAAATTATGCATGCAGGTCTAGTCTATATATATCAATTACAGATTCTTATAACGTCTTGAAGCTATCTTTAGATACAATATTTAGCTTTCAAATCTTTTATTGAATTATCATCTTATTTACCTCTCGCTGTTTAAAATAACGGGTTATCAAAATTTCAAATTCTTCGATCTTGAGAGAAAATAAAAAATAAGTTGAAATATAAACTTTGCAGTTGCAAATTAAAATATTTTTAAACAATTGCATGTATTACTATAGCTTACTTCGGTAATTATCCATGAACAAAAACGGAACAGTGCTTCCCTTCGCACGACGTTATATACTAATTGACACTCCTTGGGTGGTGTTTTTGGAGGGGATTTCATCATCGATCCTGACTTCCTTAGTTTGATTGAATTGGTTGTCGTCTTTCAAGTTATTTTAAAGATCAATAAATTAATCATTCTGTACTAGTATTATTGCTAAGTAATATAAATGACGAAGTGTATATAAATTATATACGCTTTAGATTTTTAATTCATTTCAAATTATTTCACCAAAACTTTTAGAAAGTCCATTAAGGGGCTTTCAATTTAGGATGATGAAAATTAGTTCTTGATTTTTTTCAAATAAAAAAAAACTATCATGGCTCATTAACCATGAACATCAAGTTTTTTTTTTGTTTTAGCGAAAGAAGACATGTACTGGAGCTATGAAAAATAAAAAAAAGACAAATGTTTAATAAAATGGAACGAATAAAATTTTAAATAGTATAGATCGATATGCATGTGATAAATGTTAAAAGGCAAAAAATGGAAAACCTTTGGTATAATATAAAATGTTTCAAATAAATTATAATAAATATTAAAATAAAAATGGTAAATACTCATAAAATTGTATATATAAACTCATAAAACAGAAAAAAATAAATTTATGGGGGGGGGCAAGGTGAAAAAGGGTAAAGTAAGAAGAAAATGTTAAATCAATTAAAATATGATAAAAAGTGAAGTTAGTAGGAAAGGAAAAATTGAAGGGAGGTATATGTGGTTTTAAATTTAAAGAGTAGATTTTAAAATGAAAGTGAAAATAAAAAATAGTAAGGAAAATCAAATGTATATATAAATTAAGTGAGATTAAGTGAAATTTGTTAATTGGTAGGTCTTAAAAAATTTGAAACCATTTTTTTTGGTCTTAAGTTTTCGTAAGATTGTCCACAAAAAAAGTAAGAGCTTAGATTAATGTAAAAAACTAAAAATTAAAAATAAGTTGAATAGAGATTCGGGGCGCGTTTTATTTTATTAGTATAAGAGACAAAAAATTTGATATACACCCCACATGTATATTAGATTGCTAAATTTGACTAATACGCTGTCTCAAAAAAGGTAGCATACCTGAAGCTTGAATTTGTCAGAACAACAGACTTCAACATGCATTGAAACGTGGAATTTTTTAAATTGATTAGAAACTAAACAAAAAAGAAAGAAATTCCTCTAGTGAAAATTATTAAACTTCAAATTTTCAAATGGAAATTTCATATGTGACATATCCTGAAAAAAAAAAACGGTTGAGATACTATATAGATCTGTGAATTTAGAATTTTATCTATAAGCCCAAAAGACTATAAAACACAGTCTCATGACCGATCGGGGCTATTACTATAAGAACGATCACAGGGGGTTTATTGACCTAAGTCTCAAGAGAACTTGGACTACTGTACTTGTTTCCCCGTGCAAATATCTGACGTTTTAGGTGAAAAAAATAGAAAATCAATCAATCAATTCATTTTTATTCAGTCAAAGTGATGAAAAAAAATAAGAAGAGTAAAAAATTTTAAAACTCAAAAATTCACACCAAAGTCCAGAAGGAGCTCTATAATACATTACCCTAACCAGAGGAATCCATTTCCAAATTGTATATACTTCGTTCAAATTTCAAAAAGTCAAAATCAAATTGTTGAGATGTTGTTTCAATACCCACTTAGAACTTCCACTCTTTCTCTTCAATCAACTCCATCATGAGAAAAAGCCCCTTCTTTAATAGCCCCTTTATTTTATCGTTGTTCAATTCTTGCCCCATCACATTGTCACTTTTGAATAATATATGTTCACGTGTAATTGTTTCTTTCCCACATGTACATGTAATTTTAGGTTTACTAAGTAAGTCTTGAAGTTCAGAAATTGACCCAAAGTTTATTCTTAATCTATTCAATCCAGCTGTAATCTTTCTTTCCTTTCTCTTTGTAAATCTTCCTCAATGATAAGCACGGTGTCTTTGTTGTAAATGGTGTCGCCTCAGTGTTCTTAAGATATTCATTCAACATGGTTTTTTGGAATTTTTTCATTGGAGCCCATCTATCTAGTATCACCACCTGCTGCATTTGCTTTTCTTGTATATATTGTTCTTTCTGTGTTAGCACTAGTTGTCTGGCCTTCTGGAAAGTATCTTTCAATCCCAAGTTGCTTGTGATGTTTCCCATTGATGTTTCAGGTAGTCTGTGTTTTGAGTTGTCAATTACAGTACCATCTCTTTTCAATAAGAAAATAGCATCATAATCTGTTTTTTGTTGAATTGCTTTGATCAATGGAGATTCGTTCCATTGCTTAGTTCCAATCTTTGATTTTACACCACTACCAAGATCGTTTTTATAAGTATGGGAGAATAGTAAAATACAGGTTTCAATTTTTTTTTAATAGATTATACGTGGCCCCTCATAATCCAAAAGGCCATAAACTTTCCAAGAACAAGCCCGCGTAGCGTAATGGTTAACGCGTTTGACTTCTAATCAAAAGATTCTGGGTTCGACTCCCAGCGTGGGTGCAGGCTTACGTTCTTATTTTTTTGCAAAATTTATCAGCTTACATTAAATCATAATCCTTGTCCCTTTATTGAGGCATCATATCAGTGTAAACGAGTTAGAATTTGGTAAGCAATTTCTTCCAGGAAATGAAAAAGAACATTGATCTTGTCAAATTTTAGATTAACGTACTGCACTAACTGTGGATCAAGTGTGGTCACCCAGAGCTTGTTTCATAAAATTTGAGATTAAAAAATGAGTCATCGTCCTCCAATTCTATTGGTTAGAAATGAGTCATCACTGTCAAAGCTATAGGGATAACTAATTATAAATTGAAGCCTTATCAGGCCGTGGCGTAATTTGAATTGATTAGCGATGTATATGGGACATGCAGGTGCATACATATTACTGCCAACTGGGGACGTGCGCACAGTACGCGTACCCGTACGTACTGTTCTTTTGCGGAGGACGGAGATGATATAGAACTTCTTGATAATACGACTTTTGTGCAGTACATCAACAACGAACCCTTTAAAACTCACAATTTCCTCTTTTTCCAATCAAAATGATCACCAGCAACATAAGATACCATATTTTTTATTGGTTTCAGCACAACTACAATTCACCGAAATCATGACTTATTGCAAACGATATTGGACTGATCATGGTTTTACAGATTGTTCAAGAACCGAGCTTTTTGACATACCCAGTCTATTTGCTCTAGGGTCCATCATACTGACCCTCTATCATATTACTACATCGAAATCAACTGGTTCAGTCAAGTTACCACCATCTGGCGAGTCCGAGCTTTTGCTAGGTACCAACAGTCAACCTGAAATCACTTTCGATTCCATTGATTCAGAAAACAGCAATTACAATCCATCCACTACTTCAATCACTCAACGTCATTTTGATCTCGACACTGCTAAACTGGCAGATGCCCATGGGAAATCACAAGGGTATACCAAATTGATTTACAGAGATTTTTTAGAGAAGACGAAAGTTGCGCTAGAAGCGTTTCTATTGATCTTACAAGTTTCTCTTTCCATTACACCGTTTGTCGTCAAAGAGTTATCAGAAGAGTTTTCGGAACATTCAAGAGCATTGATTTTCAACTTAGTGTCTTGGCTATACCTTTTGGGTGTCTCATGCTTGAGAGTTTCAACAGCATCCACCGGATTGAGCGACAAGTTCCCTGATTTTTGGTACCATTCGTTCACGTTGTATTTCTTCAACCTCTTAACTGGGTTTTGCTTATTTGTCTCTGTCCTTTTAGGAGGTGTTGAATCATACACAGTCTCATCATTCTACAAGATTAACTTTGCTCTCACATTCTCAATTTTTTTGATCAGTGGACTCCAGAATTTGGGCGACAAACCAGCAGTGTTGTACACTGTTGATGGCTCTCCAAATGGTACAGAACCTGTCTCTAATGCTTTTCAGATTATTTCCTACAGCTGGATTGACCCAATGCTTTTTAAAGCCCACAGAACTCCACTCAAAATTAACGATATCATGACTCTTGAAGCCAAAGACCATTCTTATCCTGTTTTGGCGAAATTTCATGCTGAAAATAAAGACAAAAGTTTCTCGAGAAGAATATTCTATCAATTCAAATGGGATTTAGCAGCTCAATTCGTTTTTGCAGCAATCAGCACTTCTTTAATTTTTGTCCCTCCCCTTTGCATGAAAAATATTTTAGAGTATATTGAAAATCCAGACCTCATTTCCACCAAATCAGCCTGGCTTTATGCATTCTTGATGTTTGCTTCTGGGTTTTTTTCTGCTGTTTTTGAAGGAAGATGCTTATATATTGGTAGAAGAATCAGTGTTCACATCAATGCCATTTTGATTGGCGAAGTTTACAGCAAAGGTATGAAGAGAACATTTATGAGACTTCAAGATACAGATAGCAAGAAAGATGAAGGAACCAGTGCTGAAGAACCATCAAAGACTCCAGAAGACGAAAATCCAACTGATTCTACCACAAAAGAAAAGCCCGAGAAGAAGAAGAACAAAGATTTGGGCTCCATCATTAATATCATGTCAGTTGACGTTCAAAAGGTGAGTAGTATTTCAAGTTATCTTTTCAATCTGGTTCAAATCTGTGTCATGCTTGTAATGTCAATTGTTTTGCTTTACAATTTACTTGGTTGGCCATCCATTGCTGCTCTTCTCAGTATCTCCATTACCACACCGCTAAATTACAAGTTTTCGTCCTATATGTCAATGTATGATCGTCAAATTATGAAAACAACCGATAAAAGAATTCAAAAATTGAATGAAGTTCTCCAAAATATCAGAGTGATCAAATTTCTTGGGTGGGAAAATAGATTCAGTCAACAGATTATGGATATTAGAAATAAAGAACTACATCTATTGAGAGTCTCGAACTTCGTTAATGTTTTGTTTTCAATTGTTTTAGACATGTCACCAACTATCATTTCGTTTACCGCATTTTATTTCTATTCTGTTTTCTTGGGCAAACCATTAACAGCCCCAGTTGCATTCACTGCTTTATCTTTGTTCAAAATGCTTGAAAGTCCTGTTAGTCGTCTAGGTGGGTTCATTTCCTGGATGATCAGAGCCAACGTTTCCTTAAATAGAGTTGATGAATTTTTCTCTGAGGCTGAAACTACCAAGTATGATCAGTTGACTAAGCCTGGTACTTCCACTTCTCCAAAAGTTGGGTTTGAGAATGCTACATTTGCTTGGGACACCGAAGAAGATGCCACATTCAAGCTCCATAATTTGAACATTTCTTTCAAGGTTGGAAAATTGAATCTAATTGTTGGTCCAACTGCTTCTGGTAAGAGTTCCCTATTATTGGCTTTGTTAGGTGAAATGAATTTGATCGAAGGTAATGTTTTCTTGCCATGTTTTATACCAAGAGAAGAGTTGGTTCCCGATCCTGTCACTGGATTAACTGAATCTGCCGCTTACTGTGCYCAAACWGCYTGGTTRWTRAATKCTACAATTAGAGACAACATCRTTTTTGCTGCKCCTTTYAACAAGAAGAGATAYAATGATGTTATTGACGCCTGTGGATTAAGACGTGATTTGGAAATCTTGGAAGGTGGTGATGAGACTGAAATCGGTGAAAAAGGTATTACATTATCAGGTGGTCAAAAGCAACG
Organism: Ambrosiozyma monospora; assembly: GCA_001599995.1. Taxonomy (NCBI): domain Eukaryota; kingdom Fungi; phylum Ascomycota; class Pichiomycetes; order Pichiales; family Pichiaceae; genus Ambrosiozyma; species Ambrosiozyma monospora. The sequence continues at coordinate 42,040 of BCIP01000035.1, read as the reverse complement.
TGTCTCGTTGGCTAGAGCCTTGTACTCTAACTCTGCTTATGTTCTGTTAGATGACTGTTTATCTGCCGTTGATTCTCATACCGCTGTTCACATTTATGAGAATGCATTGACTGGCGACTTGATGAAGAACCGTACCTGTCTTTTGATTTCACATAATGTTCCACTAACTGTCAAGAAAGCAGACTATGTTGTTTTTATGACCAATGGTAGTGTGAAGGCTCAAGGTACCGTTGATGAGATGATAGCTGCTGATGCCTTTGATGCTGAAGTCTTAAAATCAATTGCTGATTCCACAACCACGACTGCTGTCGCTCCTACCAAAGGATCATCTACTGATTGTGATGTCGCTGAAGACGATGAGAATGATGAAAGCTCAAGTTCCAAAGGTAAGCTTATTGAAGAAGAAACCAAAAGTGAAGGTTCTGTTAAAATGGAAGTCTATGCCACTTATTTGAGATACTTTGCTACTAAGTCTAATTTGTTTTTGCTTATCTCTTTCTCGCTTGGCTGCGAAACCTGTAGTGTTTTGAAGTCTTGGTGGGTGAGGGTCTGGACTTCTATCCCTGATGAAGATTCTGTTCTTTTGACTGCTACATACTCAGTTGCACATAAAGCAGCATCGTTATCAATCAGTTCACTCTTTGCCAAAGCTCAAACACCAGATTGGTGGTTCACTCCTCTTTTCCATTCCCCTATTTCTCCAACTATTCTCACCATGTCCCACTCACCTCTCTACTATGTTCTTGTGTACTCATTGATAGGTATTATTTATTCATCATTGGATGCCGTTAGAGATTTTGTCACCCTTCACTGTGGTCTTGTGGCATCAGGCAAAATGTTTGAAGATTTGCTTACTAGAATTCTAGGTGCAAACTTGAGATTCTTTGACTCTACTCCAGTTGGTCGTTTAACCAATCGTTTCTCTAAAGACATTGGAAGTTTGGATGATGAAATATCATATCAGATTGATTGGTTCTTTTCTCTTGTGTTTAGATTTTTAACCGTCATTTTGGTTATTTGTGTGATTACCCCGTCTTTCATACTGTTTTCTGTGTTTATCGCAGCCGCATATTACACCATCGGTACCTTCTACTTAAATCTTTCCAGAGACTTGAAACGTTTCTCATCTATTGCAAAGTCCCCAATCTATCAACATTTCACAGAAACATTAACCGGTATCACTACCATAAGAGCCTATGGAGATGAACGTAGATTCTTGATTCAAAACCTCAACTACATTGATGCTTCAAACAGACCTTACTTTTATACCTGGGTTTGTAACCG